>JBCJKH010063379.1:0-11470 GCA_039877255.1 Loriculus beryllinus
AGGGTTGAAGAAGATGAATACAGACTAACTGTAAATATGGAAGACAAGTTTGGTTTTTTTTTTACAAAAAATTTTAAAAGGAATTCAGAGCAGGAGCCTAAATTCAGTGTTCTGAATTGCTCTCAGCGTGCTCTGGTTTGCTTCCATGGATTGAATCTGAATGTCTGACAGCGCATATCATACCTTGGCAATTGAATTCTATGAACATTTTATGCAGTCAGATGTCTTTACATATGTGAGCTGTCACACTGGCTTCATGGCCACCTTCTGCATGTAAGCTGTAACTTGCAACTTAACATATGCAAGCATGTTTTGAAGGGTTGCTTTCTGTTAAGTGTCCAGGGCAGTAAGCTGTGATTCGTTTATGCAGAGGCTTGCCATTTTTTTCTCATTTAACCTGTGGTGAACTGTGTACTTCTGTGCCATTACTAAAAAAAAATATTGCTTTATGTATATATTTTCATAATGAGAGTAGGTTTGATGATTATAATGAATTTTCTTCTGCAGTGGTGCATAACCTCTAAAATGCCCAGAAGTTAAATATGTGTAACTGTAAAGGTTGCTGATTTATTTACTAGTTACTGTTTTAATTAGGGAGATGCAGGACCTCCAGGACCAACTGCCTTGAATGTAAGTACACATAAAAGAAAAACAGTAAAAAGAAAATCATTAAGAAATGTTGCTGGTTTTAGCTTATTTGCAATGTAAATACTTTCATTACTAAATATAAGAGTCAAGTCCCTCTCTTTAGAATGCCTCTGCATTTTCTTTATAAATTGTGAAGTGGGGAAAAGGGAATTTTGTAAAGAAAATCAGTATATTTAAAACATCATGTTTCACACAAATACTAACAGGAATATTGGTTTGCGATTTTTTTTTTTTTTTATTCTGTGTATAGATAGTATGGGCTGGTTAAAGTAAAAGATTTCCCTTGGTATTTTTAGGGAAAAACATTTTTCAGTAAAAGGTTTTTTTCATATTCTATTGTCAGGTTATTTGTTAAGTGCTTAGTTATAAGTACAGTGTGACACAGTATTATATACATAGAATGCATATGTTCAACTTGACACACAGGACCTATTCTCAGAAAGTTAAGGTAACACATCCAGCAGATAGATGTGGGGCTGCCACAACTCCTTCTGCTCATGTCTGGCTGGTAGCAAGGCCGAGCATGCCTTCCCAATAGCTACACAAGCACACATGCAACACATGTGGACAGATCTGGCACATAGGTCAACACAGATGGACACACTCAGCACTCCCACAAGCCTAAACAACACCACCTTGTTACTCCCTCTGACTGATCATGGTCATGGTCTGGTACTCATATGTATACAATGTTCATCCCCCTGGTAGCTGAGCTCACACACAGCCTAACCGGTAGGTGCCCCTGCCCCTGGTCTTTCCACACACTGACACAGGTATCTCTAATAATATTTGAGAACAACATATGCTTCAGTATGAAGCATTGTTTATCCAGAAAAAGGAGTTGCAAAATTATTTTCACACAGAATAGAAAACTGTTCAGGTTTTCCTTTCGAACACTTGCAAAGTTGTGTCATGGTCTTGATATCTATACAATCTTTATATCTTATATAAAGACCAGATATGTATAGCAAACACACACTAAAAAGGAAAAAGCAATGTAATGTTATAATGATGGAAAATCATTTACTAGATTCTTGTGAAGAGCAATATATCAGTAACTTAAGGTGGGTTTTGGTTTCTACAATTCTCAGGAAAATAAGCAGACAGGTATGTTCCTGTCTTTCTTTATAGAAAAAGTGTGTTTATCAGACTCAGAAAGTTGCAAGTTTGGTTACTAATTAATTTATTCCCTTTCCTGTGATTTACCTGCATAAATTAATATGTGAGGCCAGCCACAGTGATTAGTTGTCTTTTGTCTTTCAAGGAAAGACTTCTTGAGGATGGATCTGTCAGTTTCTTTGTGAATCTGGTATATGCTAGTATACCAGAAAAGAAAACTGACCTGCAGATTAGCTGTGTTCTGTCTAGATAGTGCCATAGAGATTTTTTTTAATTTTGTTACAATGATCTGTGCACCAAGCATGTATAAAGCCCTAACACAAATGTCCCAAAACTCTCCGTGGCAAGTTTTGCTTCATAAAAGTAATAATTCTGTCTGAATCCAAGTAATTTTGTTCATAAACTGAAGTGAGAAGGCCTCTCGTTAAGGGCAGTCCATTTGGGTAAAAACAGTTGAGAATGGTGCAAAAGAGCATGGCAAAAATGAGCACGAAGACAAAGTTCCAGAATTCCCAGGCTGTAGTTACACAGCGTGAATAGCTCTTCCCCCCCCCAAGACTCAGTGTTATGAGCTACTTCTAAACTATTCATGTTACCCATATAATCCTACATAAACTTCATAAGAACTATCATTCATAGTGTAAATTATCATACATTGTCTTTTCACTCTCTTCCTTTCCAAGACTGTAATAGCAAGGATCTTGACAATTGCTGAGGGGTGTAACCAGAGACACATACTGTAAAAATAAATTCTACTCTAAGGTTTCAGAATTAAGTTGCAATGTTTTATGGTACTTGGTTTTGGATTATGAAATCTAAATATCTGGTATCTTAATATCCCAGAGACAAATCATAGACTCATGGAATGGTTTGGGTTGGACGGTACCTTAAAGATCATCTAGTTACAACCTTGACATCTATTGTTGCTGCAATAGATGGTTTGGAGTAGGTCTTTCTTCGGATAGATTCTTACAGGCCTAGAAGGGGTCATTGAAATAAAAATAGGATACTTCTGAAGACACAGGAAAAAGAATTGAGGCTTATTTTCTATGTACTGTAGGACCACAGAATGGTTCTTTTGAGCGTTTCTTATGTAAATGATAGAAAAATTACTACATCCATTCTGACAGCAGCATCTGGATATGTTAGACCTGTTTTCAATGCATTCATTGTCTTCAGTTGCAGTTGTGGACACTTAGCTTTCCTAAGAGTCATGCTCTGAGGTGAGTAGTATGACATCAAAAATCTGAAGCTGCTTTCAAATTGACTGAACTTACTCCTTCTGTACCTTAAGTGATTCACTTTCCTAAGATGGACTGTCAAAGAGTTACATTTCTTTGATTATGAAATGCCATGCAAATGTTTTAGCTTAATTGATTCAGGCACAGCAATGTCTTTGTGTTGGTACACTGACTGATGGTCATCTTCAAGCTTTTTAAAAGGAAACATTTACATTTTAGGAAAGCAGACACGGGTCTTCAGAGGGATGTTATTAACTGATGTACTGAAACATTTTTTTGCGTAGCTGCTGACTGAGAGACAAGAGTGTGAATTGGTTTAGCAGTTTGAAGACAGATTACAACACTGCTGAATATATGGCCCAGCAGGAAGGCTTTCTTTCTCCCACACTGTAAATAGTCATGTGTTTCTGTTGGCAAGAGCTAAAAGATGAATGATGTGAATGGTGGTGGCTTGAGGAAAATCCAGTCTTCAGAGTTGTTTTATTTGTGTGACTTCTGTATGCCCATAACTCTCACAATATATAATCATGAAAGAAAGATGTTGTATCTCACTGTGAATAAGTAGTAGGTCAGATAATATCAAGGTTTACATGTCACTGGATGAGAACTTACTGTGTCAGGACTGTTCATGCTGTTATAGCCAAAATCTGACACTAGTGTTTCATTATGAACTCTGTTAAAGCTAAGTTTTGAAATGTTCCATTCATTTGGGACTCATGAATAATGTCATAAATCTATTCTCCACTTACCGTCGGTTTTAGTTTTTCTAATGTGGAAATGATTTATTTATATTTATCTAAAAGGCAAAATGAATTATTATGCTGGGGGACAAGGAGGGAAGAGGTGTGAAAATGGTGATTCACTGTTAGAGCTCAGTCCAAAATGGATTTGGGCAGGAAAGGAGAAAATATTGAAAAGGACTTGGTTTTGCTCAAACTGGATGACTGGGCCTGGGTTATTGACCTTCTGCCTCAGTTCAATTGTGTATTGATGCAGGTGTGAAATGATGGCATTACAGAGCTCTGCTTCCCTGTGCAGGTCTTCCATTGCTATGTATTTTCATAGAAATCATACACCAATGACATAAGCTCAAGAAGGTCTCCTGTATGTGCTGGTCTCAGAATAAGCTAGAACATCAGCAGTGTTGTGCAGGGCCAGAGTGTGCTTTCCACACAGAGACCTGCACCATGGTCCTGTCCTCAGCATGGAGAACATGAAGGTGGCAAAAGGCTGAGACTGCTTCACTGCAATTATTCCCAAACAACTGATGATCCTTTGGTCCATGGAGAGTTGTCTGTAGGTAGTCTATGGAAGTGTGTAAAAGTAAGTAGTAGAAACTTCTGGGTTTTCTTTTGTCTCTTATTTGTACCTGAGAGGTGTCTATGACGCTGTGTATAAAAGTGTTCAGGCATCCCTGACATGTAGGAAATCCTGTGCTGCTCAGAAGCACAGTGAGCACATTCTGCCCTTCAGCGTGAAAAATTCAGAAACAAGTTAATCGTACTTAGAGGAAAAAGATATATTTTTAAAAGTGCTCAACTGACAGATATAGCCATTATAGTTTCTGTAAGGAATGAGGGCTACTTGGAGGCAGTATGTGTGGGAGAATTCATATGTACCCAACAGCTGAAACAACTTACCAGGTGGATGAGCATATGCCAAACTGTGAAACAGGGGAAATAATACGACTGGTTCTTAAGATGTAAAAATAATTTTATGAGTTTGAAATAGAAATTTCATAGCTCAGTACATTGCTCTGAGAAAAAAGTAAAGCTGTGAATACTCGCATTTGATATCAGTTAACAGAAAATCTCTGTCGAAATCCTAAAGAATGCAGACTTACCGCAACTCATTTGCAGCAATGTCAGAGAATTCAGAAAGAGTTTGTGTTTGCCTGACTATACGTTTCTGCAGTGAATAGAGATGGGATTAGAATTGCAGCCCATGTGTTTCTGTACATTTCTTTAAGGCAGGTATGGAAGTCTTGTTTCACCAAGAAACAAGGCAGGTATGGAAGTACAATTTCATCATTTTGAATATTTTGAATGATGAATTAGAGAGAAAAAAGGAACAGCACTGCAGCACAAAGTAAGCTAAGCTGTCAAAAATCATGAAAAAATGTATAGGCTTTATGTAGGATTGTAATGAAATTAATAATCGTGGTAGTACCAAGTATATTTGCGTGATTCATGCATTATTCATATAAATACATTTTAGTGGCTTGGATCATTAATTTTTACATATATGTTCAAATTTAAGCACTTTTAGTAAAGATGCAAAGTTTTCCTATGTTTTCATAGACTCCAACACTTTATAATTCAAGACACATGTATTTATTTTGTCTCCTCAGTTATGGTGGTAGTTTTATGGAAGTAGTCCAAAGTCATGATTAATTCTCATCCTTTCTATATGCTGTCTTTAATTTCTCTGGTATGTTCTTTCTGAATAGCTCTGTAAGTATTAGAAAGCTCTTTAGTAGTTTTCAAGTCTTACAATGCATGCTGGGAATGTAGTTTGAATTTTTCTCCCTAATTATGCCCACTTTATGCAGGGATATGTTTAGTCTTTAGAAGTTTAAGTTCCCTCATAAACTTGGTAGCCAGGGACCCTTCAAAGAATAAACAGGAGGGATTATACTGCTCTGTGGTGTGGTTTTGTCAAAATGTGGAATTTAGTGGCAGAAGCTGAGGACTGGTTTCTGTAGGGGCACAGCTGGCTCTGCAGCTTGCCCGCTCTGGTATCCCCAGCTTAAGCCTGTGCGTGCCATGTCAGAAGAGTGACAGGTGAGGGAAGGTAGCACAGCCATCTCTCGTAAAATATATGATAACTATTCCTCTTGACACTCGATATGCTGCTTTTAGTTCCTGAGGAAAACGAGCGTCCGTCCGTACGTTCCTGTGAACCTATCCCTTTCAGGAGTTATAAAATAGTCATCCAGATGGCACCAAGTGTTTACGCAGAAGCTGAGGCTTAAGCTGGTCACAGACAGAAGTCCCTAAGACTTGCTTACTAAACAGATAGTTGGAATGTTGGCTCCCAGGTCTGGTTAAATTGAGCCGAAGGAAGCCAGCACACAAGTGCAGCTTGGAGGTGTCTGTGGGAGGAAGGGCAGATTCAGGCCTGGGCAAGCTTCACCGTCACTTTTGGCTCTCCCCTCCCTAAACAAACATCAACAACAGATTACACAGCTTTCCCGTCAGAGCTTCAGCAGTTATTCATGTAAAGCTAAAATTTATTTGATGCAGTACTTTGGTCATAGTGTAGTTATTTGGCATCTATACAGAACTCTGAAGTGGAGGGGTTTGGTATCCTGGCATTCTTGCTGTTGTAATGGGCAGAAGTATTTTGGATGATTCCAAAGATCATGTGCCAGTTTTTGCTTATCTTGACTTCTGCACGCTATTTCTTTCTTGTCCCACAGTGGAAAAATTATGTCACCAGATTAACTTGTATTACTTAGGAAGGTAACACACCCTCCAACATTAGTAAGCATCTCAATATTATCCCCTCTTTCTTTTAATGTAATGATGTAAAGGAGAGCAATTCTAGTTCATTAAAGAAAGTAGAGATAAACCATTATATTTTCCTTCTAAATATATTCTTTTCTTACACATCCCTCTAAGAAAAACTAGAATTTTATCTGCTTGAGTTGTTTTAATGGAGGTGTATTCATTTCATGAAAATACTGGACTGTTCAGTTGTTTTGCATGAGATATAGTGATCTTTAACTCTCACAATATAATTTGCAAATATTCTCTTCTTTAAAAAATGCTTTTTAAGTATCCTTAAGCAGATTCTATTAAGATTGCTCTTTTAGTAAAATAGAAGATGTTTTAGCAATTTAGTCTGGTTTTCATCTTCCTGATGCAGTAATAATGATGCAGAAGGCACATATGAAGACTGATGTCTTAGCCTCACAGAAAATTTATTTTTCAAAAATTCAGCCTGCTAAATTGGCGTGAATGTGATTTATATGTCTTTCATTAGAAAAATGATTTGAGAATAATCCTATATGCGGTAGACATCAATGTAAAGAGTCACTTCAAATTACTCCTTAGAATTTTAAATGATCCTTCTTTTGCTTAGAAAAATAATCCCGTGTCTATTAAAAGTACTACATTCACAAAGTGTGAACTTCTGTGAAATTACTTTTCCAGTTTCCCTTTGAAATTATTGTCTCTGAAGCAAAATAGATTTCAAGTTAGATTTCCAGGAGAGCTACAGAAATGACCAATTCCAAAGCATAATGAGATCAGTGAGGAATATATTTTCTGTTTGCTTCCGTAATAAATTATCATGAAAATGTAGCTGATCATGTTGTCTGGCATGAGATACTTCTGCTAAATGCTGTCTCCTTTCCCACTGAAGTATATGGGTTGGCAGCAGTTTTGAAAGCAAAATTGTGGCCTATTCCACTTTGCACTGACAAGCAAAACAGTATGGTTATTATAGTAGCAATAAGAGGCCAAACATGGGGTACAAATCTTTCAGTTTGCCATCTCAGTTTACTTCAGTAAGAATGTGAATGAGACCGATTCATGTTAGGAAATGCTAAAAGTACTGGTATTTGACATAAGTGATAGTCTAATTTCCCTCACTAAGTGGTAATACAGCAAGAAATCATTCATCCAGCTGTGACTTTCCTGTGCCATTTTTCCCATTCCAGCAAAATTTTGTAACAGTGAGCGATGTCTGCAAGCTCTGTGGGTTTCTATGTGCTTGGTGATAAGCAGTCAAGAAGAGGAAACCATCATAGTCGTATTTTAAGATCTCTTTCTTCCTCACCCTCCTGTTTGAGCTGCAATGTAGAGCAGCAGGACAGTCATAGCAAGTGAACTGGCTTGAAGATATGTGGGAAACTAACACTATGGCCATCTTGACTGCGGGAAGGTATTTATATTTTAGCTCCTTTGCTTGCCAAGGATAATAGCCCATTCTTACACAAGAGGAAGCCACTTATTTCCCCTCAATATGGTCCAAACAGGCCAAAGAGGAAAATATGCTCAAAAAAGGACAGAAAGATCACGGTGACAATCATGACCTGCACAGTACAACACTTCCTGTAACATCTCCTGATAAGCAGATGAATTTAAGACCTAATTGACCCACATCTTGAAGCGTTCTGTCTGAGTTGATGAGCCATCCTTGCATTCGAGCAGCTACAGCAGTTATTTGAGTTGCTGGAGAATGCTCTTCAGGTCAGTCAGGCTGCAGCTCTTTACCATGATCACACAGCATTATGTCATGTCAGGAATTTGGAAATCCATGGTTACTTTTTGCCTGGTTATTCCTTTGTGTGATTCTATGCCACTCTACTTGTGCATTTTACAGAAGGTTCATTGTGTAATTCATCAGTTTGACAGTTTTTCTTTATCCTTGTGAGAGCTGTGCATTGAAGAACTAGGTCAAGCCCCTACAGTGGGAAGTGATCACCAGTTCACTTGTAAAAAGGTTTAAGTGTTGATTTTGTTTCAGTAGAGCTATACGTCTCTGTTTAATAATACTGATTTCAAATTGCTTAGCTAAATCGTGTCTGTTATAGCTGTCTTTTTTTGCTTCTTACTGCATACTTAATCTAGTCTTTGTCTCTGCTTGACTCATCTCACTAAACTACATAAAATTTCTTTCTGTCTAGTAGCATTTATTCCTTAAAATCTGAGGTCATGTGTTTGTTGGAATTCAGAATGAGGAAAAAAATGGATGAGAGTACTTTGTGTATACAACACAGAACCCATTTCATCATCACTACCATAAGGGAGCTCTCTAGCCTTCTGCTTCAAAAACTAAGATCTATGTTTTGAAGCAACTTTCAGAATACCAAAAATATGCTAATTTAGCATAGGCTATAAAGTTCCAGTGGAAGTAATGCAAATAACAACTCTTCCACTTTCAGCTGGGATTTTGTTTTGTTTTAATTCACCGAGAGGTCACAATAGAAGCTTTGCTTTTGTTCAGTTTGTTCCCGGCCAGTTACACTGAGCTGTTAAATTTATGAACCAGGTCTCCACAATGTCTCTGTGGATACTTGTCAGAATGTATCGGGACTATAAACTGGTTTTGTACCTGCAGGTTCATGTGACAGGATTTTAGCCATTCTGGTAGTTTCTGATAGTTACATGCCAGCTAATATACCTTAAATTGATAGCTTGTGAAACTTAAACCAGCTTCACCGGCTAAACTGTTTGCTGATTTTTACTGTCACTTCCAAACGTATTTTTCCTCTACCATCTCAAGTTTAATAATTCATATTAGCTTTTGATACTTGGAAAAAATATTAATGGTTACGTATTAAAATGTTAATTCCTACAGATGTTTTCAATAACATGCAAGTTCTTTTAAAAGCTCACTTATTCTACTCTAGCATTTTTTAAATCTGTAATTTTTCCTGTATTCCCTCAACTAAAACTTAATATTAAGTTTTTATGATATTTTGTTTAAATATCTGTCAGCATATGCTTCATAGCAAGTACATGCTTGCTTCTTCTTTATCTAGCTTCACAACCAGCATCTTATTTCTTATAAAGGAATTCACAAATTCTGGCTCCTAGCTTCAAGATGTTGTACAATCCTCTTGTACCTGCCTGTGCATTATGTTTTGTCTCTTTTCATAGTCATCCTCACTCATCATAACAGATTTTCCCAGATTCAGATGTACCTAAGCCCATCTCCAGCTTACTGACTTTCTGCTTTTTCCTGAAGCTACATGGTAATGTTTGAGACATTTCCATTTAATGTTCTTCAGATTCCTTCAGGCACGTAATTCCAAGCACTTGCTTGGTCCATGATAGGTGCAAGACCTAAAGACTGTATATGTTGTTTAAATTCACTTCTTCGTGAAGTAGGTAGAAGGGTACCACCTTCCAACCTGAAAGGTGGCTTGGCAGAGCCAGGAAAATCCCATGCATATTAGGCCACATGTAAGAATGCATTATATTTTCCTGCCAATCTGATGCCACAGGAATAGGCTGTTCTTATCTCTCACTTGCGCTATTCCTACACCTGCTTTTGCTCATCACCATACCCATTCTCTAAGACTATCAGGGTGCTTTGGATGTTGTTTACTTGTGGAAATGGTACATGTAAAATATATTGCCTTCTGACATAAATGCTTTCAACACAATCAATGACATATCCCATGAGTCTACATCTATATATCCAGTCTGTATTCTGTCCTTTTCTGTCTGCAATGGTGGGCTTCTTTGGTGGGGTTTGTATACCCACTGTGCCATCCAAGGTTTTGAGGAAATCAAAAGTCACCTTTTATCTCCAAATGGAGATGTCAAGAAGTTAGAGGGATAAGACTTTGCAGACCCTTTCTTTGTCTGCCTTCCTAGGAATATGTACTTTTCAGTCCTAAACTGTTACATTCATTGCCAAGTTTTATAGTAATTCAGCAGGGGATGTTTCTTTTGTCCCTTTAGATAGATTTCACTGTACAGAAGTTTTATTTTTCATTCCTCCTGCAGGTCTTCTTTAGTTGTTTTTTCAGGATCTTATTTAATGAATGCTGAAGAGGGATAGCATTGCTAAGTCATTACTGCTGCCAAGCTATTGTGGTTTTACAGCCGTGTTAGTTAACATAGCCATATTGTCCTATCAGTTTTTAAACTGAAGATCCCACTGAAGTTAGTGTGAACTTTTACCTCAGTTTCAATGTCAGGATGTGGCTCCTTGTACCGAGTAGTCCTCCCTGCCTAGTTACCAATTGTAAGCTGCTCTCCTCCCTTTCCTAGAAGATAAACCTGCTTATCTGGTTCCTTTTTCTTGACAATAATATTTCAGAGAGAAGAAAAAGAATAAAAAGTAGGTCTTGGACAAAAATGTTGGCTATTAATTATCATTATTGTGCAGTTACATTCTTGTGTAATTCTTGTCCCTTTGGAGCTGTATAATGCAGATATTTGAGGCTAAGTATTTCCTCCTCCATAAAACAGATGTTATAGGTTTTCATCTCATTCCCTTGCATAAAGTTGTCACCGGAAATGAAATATTAACAAAACAAAACTCCACCTCTTCCTCCTGAATTCTCTACAAAGGTGGACTATTGCTAACAGTTGGACAGACAGAATTCTCTGCAAGTCCCAAACTACCTCAAGGAAAATGTAGAAAAGGTTTGCAGAGGTTACGTTCGCATACTGCATTATGGGTGTCTGCATATATAAGCTGCACAACTGCAATGTGATTAACTTACCATGGTTTATTTGTTGAACAAAACCTTGTCATGCATATTCCAGTTCCATAAACTTTTGGGGAAATATGGAAATGGTGCACATCAGTTTTGTACAAGATCCTAAACCTTATCTTGCTTACACTGTAAACTTAAGTGAAGGGAGAACTAGCCTATATTCCTATATAGGGGGCCTTTAAGACATCTGGAGAGAGGCTTTTACAAGGGCGTGTAGTGACAAGACAAGGGGTAATGGCTTTAAACTGACAGAGGGTAGATTTAGATGTGATGTTAG
>JBCJKH010063382.1:0-15982 GCA_039877255.1 Loriculus beryllinus
ACAAGTCCAGGTAGATGACATCAACTGCTCTACCCCTGTCCATCAGTTCTGTAGCCCCATCATAGAAGGCCACCAAAGTGGTCAGGCGGGATTTCCCCTTAGTGAAACCATGCTGGCTGTCACCAAGCACCTTGTCTTTTCCTAGTCTTGTACCTCCTTTTTATTTGCCTGCCTGCCCCTTGACCTGTCATTGCTCTCATGTGGAATTCAAGGATGTTACATCCCTGTAAAATATTTCTCATCCTCTTTTTTTCCCTCTCTGGAGTAATTTATACTCTGTTTAGGAAGCAGCTAAGGAGGATGAACAAGTTTGCTCTGTAGAGTGCAAGTCTGAAGGAAGATGTTAAATCTTTGGGTCAGGCATTGTGATAAATTTAAGAAAATTAAGACTTTGACTGGCTTGCTGCAGTTCCATTGGAGAAATCAAAGGTGTAACTGCCTCCTTGAGTAAAGGATAATTGTAGTGTGCCCCAGACTTCTGAATCAAAAGGCAGAGGTGTTACTGCTGCAACTCTGTTCACCCTTATGAGTATGTAAAAAGTTAGTTGCTTAGAAATTCTTCTTTCTGCTAGCTTGTGCTTATAAGAAAACTAGCACTATTGCAATGTTTTGTGTATTTTTTTTTGTTTGTGTGTGCATGGGCATATGTTTACATGAGTCTGAGATTCTCTAGTGCCTACCTGTAACTTTAAATATAAGCCCCAAATGAAAAAATATGTGCAGTCATTGCTATTATATTGTTAATTTTAATTAATTTCAGTGTCTAGATTTTTTTATTTTATTTGACTGAAATATAGGATATTTGTTTTTTCCCAAAGTTCCACTACGTGCAGATTGTAGATTTTATGTTAGAAAAAAGCACTAATAGGAAGATCAGAGGGGAATTCTGCCTTCATTCGTGCCTTTCCCTGACCCCCATCCCAAACACATGGTCTTTCATGGAATAGCTTTTTAATGTGTGTGAGCTTGCATGCTTTGATCTGTGGAAGTGTGTGAAGGGTGAAAGGTGTCGTGGGCATGATTTCACTGGCCACATCTTTTTCAAACCATCTGTTCTGTGTGGTTCAGCAAGCAGCAGTCTGAACAGAGATTGCTGCTTTCTTTTTTTTTGCTTCCAACTTAAAAGTTGTCATTCCATTTGCCATTTATGTTGTGAGAATATGGAGACTATAAAATGTGCTGCTAATCGGGTAATTAAAAGCAAGGCTTCCTACTTAAATTTGGTTCTTCCTTGTTAAATGTGTGCCTTGCATGGACACATTCCTATCTCAGTAACATAAATGTTCAGTGTGAACACCTGTGTAATTGAAAGTGAAACTGCTCATAGTATTTAGTTACATGACATTTTTTCCTCCCAAAGGGTCAGTGTGGATGACAGATAGCATTCGGTAAATGAGGCAGCTGCTTAATTTTTGTCATTGCTGTTCACTGCACAGTCCCTCTGAAACCCTATGTGTTGCAAATTCTTCCATTAATAAAAACTGCATTCTTTTCCTGCAAGTCCTTTTTGGCATACTTGAAAGTCTCACAAATCTGAATCAAGAGTTATAATGAAGGAGGAGCTGAGACCCAACAACCTTCCCAAACCAGAAAAGAAAGCTCCATCAGAAAGCTGCATCAGTTCCATTTGGAACTTAAAATTAGTCTAGACCAGTTTATTCAGTTCAAATCTGACCTTTTTGTATTTTATATAGATAATGACTTGGCTTGGTTCAGCCAGGCCATCTCCTGCCACTCAGGGTCTGTCCACCGCCTAATTTCACATGCTTTGTAGACTGTGAAAGGAGTAAGGCAAGAATCCTGAAGAAGCCAGTTGTATCTGAGCAGTAATCTGATTGTGTTAATCTTGTACATCACTCAGACTTTACTGTAAGTTACTTCTAATGTGTTTTGATGGGTTTTTTGTGTACCTTGACATAAAGGATTTCTGTGGATGTAGGACCAAAACCAATTACTTCATTTAACAAGTTCATGATTTATTTTTTTTCATATAAGGTTATAATATGACGGGTTTCTGTTGGCCAAAGAAACACACTAGTAAAGCACAGTTCCAATAAATATCTTCTTAATAGTTAACATTCTTATTAAGAAATTTGTTTCTATAGTAACTGCTGCAGATTATCACTTCCTCTAGCATTTGGAATAGTACCAAAGTGAATTTAACACTGATACTGCAAGGGACAAATCCTATGAGAGCTGCAACAGAACACTGCTACCAGTATGCTTTATTTGGTATGGAGGTGTATGAACAACACAGTTCAGTAACCATAGAGGGTCTTTAAGAACTATTTATTCTTACCCTTTATTCTAATGCCATGTGCATTTGCTTTTTTCCTTCTATGCACAGACTAGTTCTCACTTGAATCTTATAACAAGGGCACATAAAATACTTAGGTATGCTTAAGGTTTTAGGTTTAAAAGTGTGTGCCTGTATACGCTACTAATTATTAAATGGCTGTGAAGAGATTCATCACGTGTGATTTTCACTAATAAAGAGGGAGTCACAAAGGGGCAAATGTGTATGGCTCAAGCTTTAAAAGAAAACCTAGGTAAGTTTTAAAGGGTGTGTTTGTCTTACCTTGTACTAGCCCTGTTTCCTCTCTGAAACAGAGGTTTTTCTTCTGCTTATAGACGTGTGTGTCCTTAGAGGAAGTGGATGATTTCAGTGGCTTTGAATTATGTTTCAATGTATGTGTGCATTTGTTTTTGTTGTCCCTTGAGCTGTGACTGTACCAAGCAAACTCATAATCAAGCGAAGACTGAAACATTTATAAGGGGAGGGGAAAAGGGTTCAGAGGAGATATATTTTCTTTTTATTCTAAGAGAAACAGAACATTATTTTTGCAAGTTTGTGGGAATACATGCAGCGAACACCTGGAGATGTTACAAAACTTCTTTCTTTAATTTCTTTCCAGATGGATGAAATAAAAGGTAAAGACAGAGTGATTCTGGCTTTGGAGAAAGATATTGGTGTCCAGGCAGGCCATACTCAAAAACTGCTCCTTCAGAAAGAAGCTTTGGATGAACAGCTTGTCCAAGTGAAGGAGGCGGAACGATACCACAGTAGTCCTAAGAGAGAGCTGCCTGCGGGAGTGGGGGATATCACGGAACTGATGGGAAGTCTGGTAAGAAAATTGTGTTTTCTTCAGAAGTTCAACTGTGGGTAATTGCTGTCTGTGTGTTCACATTGGTTTTGTGGTTACTTTTAAAATACTAGAAGGAGCAATTAATGGTAAATGACCATGCAGTGCACTGTGCTGTTTCACTGAAGATTTAGAAACAACTTGGACCTCTTGAATTTCACAGAATGATGAAGAAGTATTTGGATATAGAACTTTGAGAATTTCCATTGCGGGCTTCAGCTGAGAACCCCATTATTTTCTTAGCTATTAATTTTATAACTTTATGAATTATTTCAACCAATGGCAAATAGGCAGTACTTCTCAAAAACCAAGCCATGTGATTTTAATCTGTGTCATACGCTCTGGACATGTTATAGCTGATAGCGAGAAATCTGGTGAGTAGCAACTAGTAATACATGAAAAATTATTTTGCTAGCTGCCTTTTTTTGACTGTTAAACATTTACATACATTGCACAAGTAAACACTTTTAATGTGATATATCATGTATGATTCTATGTAACTGTTCCAGAGAATGATAGTTTTAGCCAATTAAAGTAAGTTTTCCAGACATTGACTATGAGTTTATTTTTAATTTATGCAATCTAATTGCTAAACCACGCTGTCAAATTATGGGTAATAAAATATTTTTGAAAGGCAATTTTATATATCTGTATGTTTTTGACATAAAGGAGCAGCATTTGGATGAACGAGATGTGCGGAGATTTCAGTTAAAAATCGCTGAACTGAATGCTGTAATAAGGAAGCTGGAAGACAGAAACACTCTCTTAGCAGATGAAAGAAACGAGCTGGTAAATTAATTAGTAATAACACAGATGGTGACTGGGAGGGCATCTTCATGGTAAAAGATTTAATGTTGGAAAGTCAGTCTTATAAATAATTTAGTAATTAGTTGTGGTTCGCCTCAATCAATTATAACTAGATATAACAGTGATTTGGAATCTATCTTGCTCCAGAAAAATAAAAATTTATAACTTTATTTTGGGGTTATTGTATTCAAATGGAGTGGTAACTTGTCTGTGTAATGATGTGGTGTAAAACATGCACAGTCTGTGCACTCAGATCACTGTATTAATCTTTTTGAAATTTGTCTTTGGTTTTGTGACATGCGTATGCTATCTGGGTGTTAAAAATAGTTTTCTTGTGTTGCTGATGAAAAATCTGCCATTTCTCAAGGGAAATCTCTTAAGGGAAATTCTCCTAGGAGAGTGGTAGTAACTTGAAAAGAAAGGATATGACAGGAATTTTAGAATGAATTTTATTAACCTGCATAACTATGTAATTGCTTGTACTGAGGTTAGCAGTAAAACTCATTGACTGCATTGGGAGGTGTGTTTTAACAATGGGAATTTTTACACATCCTCTTGTAATGCCCTAATTCTAGTGGCAGAAGAAAAGATTTTTTTCATATTAATCAGATGAAATATTTCCACCATGCAACCTGTGTATCTGATTCTAAAATAATGCTATTATGTATAGTGAGGACAAAAGGGGAGGGCACTCTTGCCATGTGTTAGTCCTGTAGGTAAGCAAAGCATTGACATCCTTTTCCTTGCTTTGTCATAGCTTTTCATGTTGAGATAAGAAGACTTACGCTTTATGTTGAAGGGGCTTAATTCTGTTAATGATTATCAGAAGAACTAACATTTTAAATTTTCTTGTGCACCATCTTGTCTGATTCTACATTAGTGAAGTCAACTGAACAACGCTAGACTGAAACTGAATGGAGAACGTAATCATGCCTTTTTCTTTAACCTTTTCTTCAAATGACTGTGTAGTCTAAACTGCCTTTTCATATGATAAAAATTTATTCTTTATTAACAATTTAAGTTTCTTGGGGTAAGAAGCACATGTGTTTAAGCCTCCATATAGCTTGTCTTTTTACTTACTTTGCATAGGTGCTGAGTGGGGTTTTGTTTTTTGTTTTCTTTTCCCCACTTTTACTGGTACAGTTGCTTTTGTCCGCTCTGTACTTTCAAAAATATCTTGACTTTTTTAAAGATTGTGTTATATAAAGACAAGATAATTCAGCCTCCTAATCCTTCCTGTGGACAGAAGTAATTTGAAAAATCCCTGAAGAATGCTGAAGTACCGCAGCATCTTCAGTGTCCCTCTAGATGGAAGACGTGTATGACTCAGTCAAATGCTCTTCTTGATGCTTGACTTAGAAAAATATTTTGGAAAAGATACGGAGAAGGTTTTATCGTATTGTGAGATGATATTAGATAAAAACAATACTATCAGTAGTGTTGTGTGATTAAGCACTGTGAAAAATAGTTTTTCTTCTTAGAATGAAACAGAAAGCTAAACACTCAGTGAAATTACCTCAGGATAAAGATTATCTTTTTCTCATTTCCAGCTAAAACTCTGTAAATTTAAGTTTTTTGGGGAAGATACTTTTGTTTGTTTGTTTGTTTATGTTTTGGTTTTTTTTTTAAAGCAAAGCAACTCAAGCATTAATGAAATAAAAATAATGAATTATTGAATACACACAAGTGGAAGAAAGGGCAGTAATTTGCATCACGTAATTGTCTAACATCATAAAACCACAGGAACAATATTGAGCAGATTGAAAATGTCAGCAGAATGCTGAGATTGAGCCTGTGCCCTCTGGCTGACTTTCTCATTGCTCTAATTATACATTAGGTATAAGGTTTTTTTAAAGTAGAGGAAGAAGAGTTTACTTCTACTAAGGGATAACTAAATTGGTGAAAAAAAAATCTACCATAGACACCTAGTTGGTCACAAGAAGCTTATATATAATGAGAATAGTTTTTCAAGAAAACACATCATTCTTTTCCAAGAGCAAAATCTAGTGACCAGATCTAGTGTTTTTGTAGACTGTACAAAAATGTTATGTCTTAGTTATTTGGGATCCTGTAGTTCTTAGTTCAGCAGTAGTCTGTAATAAATGACACTTAACAAAGGAACAAAACTTTATGTATGAAGAAAGAAGTCAAGTGAAAATGCTCATATTCTTCTTTCCTATAACTAAAGGACTGAAGCACAGCTAACTTTGTTCCTTTTCCCTTTGCAGCTGAAACGTTGTCGGGAGACAGAAAGTCAGCTGAAGCCTTTGGTAGAAAAAAACAAGAGGATGAGCAAAAAAAATGATGATATGCTGCAATGTATCCAGAGAATGGAAGAGAAAATAAAAAATCTATCAAGGGAAAATGTAGAACTGGTAAGTAATCATCTTGGACATCATGTTGTAAGAACTCATTGCACACAGTTACTTTGAGCTAAAAGTGCTGTAGAGCCTTTTACTTTAACACAGACTTTTCAGAGACCCAACAGTAGGATGGTATAGCTGTCAAATTCCGTCAATGCAGCTGAATATTCATATTCTCAGTTCAGTGTGGCATCAGCTTAGTGTTGTATCGGTTCACACTGATTAAAGGAAAGAATCATAGACGGATGAAATTTGTTTGGATGCCTTTAAAGCCTATGATGAAAAATCAGCTTTAATAAATGCTGGTTTTGGTTAGAATTCAGAGCTGAATTTGAGTGCTTGTGCCAAAGTCTCTACTATGCTAGATCATTGAGTTCATTTGTTCACTAATTTTGTCCCATATTATGGTCTTTGATTCTGTTTTAAGATATCTTATGCAAGAGATTCTCCTCCCCATCCCACCCAGGATGCAAATGGATCCCTAGCCACAAACAGCTGCATAGTACAGAGTTACCAGCTTGGTCAAAACCATGACATTTATTAACATTGAGACCTACAAAACGTGTAATATGTTTTGTTGTTGTTGAAAGAGGCTTTATCTTTTAGTGGAGTACACACTTTGTTTACTTTCTGTAGAAAGAAAAGTTATCTGCACAACCGGTGCTGAAGAGGCACACGTCTTTGAATGATCTCAGCAGCACACGAGAGGAACAAGAAATTGAATTCCTTAGACTGCAAGTCAAAGAACAGCAGCATGTTATTGATGATCTCACAGTGGTAATGTTCATGACTGGTATACACACGTGCATGCACACACATCTATAGGCAAGCTAAAGATTTGAGAGTAATATTTTAACATCAGTTGTAGCAGTGATACAGAAAAAATTCTTTGGTTTTGAAGGGGTTTTGTTATTTCTCAGGTAGTGAATGAAGTTCTTTGGAATGTCTATGATTCTCTGTGTTATAAAGTATTAACCTGTTACAAGCTGCTTGTGAAAAGAAGTGCATCAGTCCATCCACCTTACAGAACTGGCTGTCAACAACTGAGGAACTTGAGGAAAGGACATGTCCCAAAACTCAGCAGTAAAAGTGTGCTGGATGTAGACCCTGGTGCAAACCCAACTGCTCCCCTGATCTAGAAGTTCTCCTAAAAATAAAGGAACATGCAGGATGGCATTAATTTCACCAAATTAAGCATCTCTAGCTGAGCTGACTGCGCAAGCTGTCTTCATAACAAATGGAGAGAAACATGCACGGCTCATTTAGCCGAAGGTAGCAGCATAGTTTAAGATTGGAATTGCAGAGCTGCTACCCTCTGAAGGCTACTTAAGATGGTGCTCATAAATGTTTACACCCTTTGATCAGGACACTTTAGATTTGTGTTAAAGGTGCTATTTAGTGCAACTTCATGGTACACACTTCTGGTGCTTGCATCTAGAACACAGACAGACTCAGAGCATCTCAACTAGCACTACTGACTGTACAAAAATGATAAAATGAATTTAAGATAATTCTGTTTAAACAGAAAATTAAAAGATTTGGAACATCATTCAAAATTAAAAGAGAAAATTGAAAAGGATAAGACAGCAAGATCTGCATTGTTCTTTCTGGAACATTGTCTCTATTCTTGGCAGTTCCTCTGAGATTTTTGACCCAGGATTTATCTCTGTAATCAGTGCCAAAGATTGCTGTCTCCGTTAATTCTTCAGTGTCATAGTAGGATGTTACTCAGACTATGATATAGGGTCTGATTCATAGATTACTGTGTCTTACCTTCCAAATACAACTGTACAGACAGAAACCGGTGTGATACTAAGTTCCCAGTATATGGTAGATATAAGGTCACATATTTCAGTGTAAAATGGTTATGAAAGTACTCTCTTTTTACTGTCTCGGCCAGTAATATGAGGAAATATATTGTATTCTGACTTTGGTCAAATAGTTTTAACTTGTGTTTAGTGTAAAAGTAAAATAAATAAATATTTAAAAATATGGTTTCATTTTTGCTTTGTTTCCTGTTTAAATATACTGTTTCACTTGCGGAACTAAAATTAATTAGAGTACTTTGGTTGGCAGTACAAAATAATTGGTGCTTTGGTTTTGATATGAATGCAGTGGAACTGTGCACCTCCATTTTGCTTTTTAGCTACTTTTTTTTAGCTCCAACCGCACCTCTACAGAATACACATTTATCATAATCAACAAGAATGACCCACATGTCACATACCTGATTAACACAAAAGTCATCTGCTTAGCTCCAGATGAGACCAACCTGATACACAGAAATAAAAGCAATGGTCTTGGGCAGTAGGGTTTTCTGAACTGATTGACAATGTCATTTGTAGGATACCTTTGGTGCTGATGAAGCCATGTCAACTTGAGTTCTTCAACAACAGTGATGTTCTGATCACTTCTTAAAAGGAAAGCTGTCAGATGATTGCAAAAGATGCTAGTTTTTCAGCAAATGGTGTCTTTCAATTGGACTTCTTATTATTCTAGTCGTTTGATGTATTATTGAGAGAAAATTATGTGGTTTTCATGCAAACAAGATTATAAGCATAAAGAAATTGGGATTTTAGAAGTGTTTGTTCATTCTGCACTGAAATGCAGTTGTTTGGACACCTGCTTGGGACACAGGAGACCCAGGTTACATCAGGGATTGTGCTTTAACCAGCTACCTGAGGAGGGAGTATTTTTCTCCAACACTATGAAATTCCACTGTGTAATTTCAGCTTTAGCTTAATTCCATATTCTATTCTATTATTCTACAGTTTTAAATACCTGCTCCATTCTACATTGTCAGTCATTATTTTCCTTATTTTGAAAACCACATGTATTAAAGGTGCTATATAAGTTGTTGTGCTTTTCTTAATCATTTCATATTTCCAAAACTCCACTCCTGCAAAAATGTTGCTGATAAATTCTTTTATTGTGATTTCCACTGGCAGCTTCCTATTTGTCCAGTTTCTGAACTGAATGTAAAGCAGATAGCGCTGAATAGACTAATACCATGCAATGAATAACAACTGCCAGAGAAGCACTTGGAATTGCTATCGTTCTTTTAAAAATAGAGGTGCTGCAAAGAAAGATGCAGAGCTAAGAAATGAATCAGGAAAAAGGCAAGGGGATAGGTCACCCACCTTCTGGGTTGTTGGGTTCTTTTTTTGCTTGCTTCTTTGCATTTTTTACCTTCTCTTCTTCTTCCTTTGGAATTCATGGCAGTATTCTTGGACTTAAGCTTTCATAATCCTTGCACGTTTCCAGTTATAAACTCGTCCTGTTCTAATATAGTTAAATGTGATCTTGTTCCAAAGTCTCAATATTAAAAAAAGACAACAAGTTGACACAGTGCCTTTGGATTTGAGACTTTTGCTCTAGAGGATAAGTCACATGTAACGCTATACCTGCATATGCATGCTTGTATGTCAGAGTATAACTGATATAATGACCTGTAATTGCTAAGACTGGATTCATTTTAGGCTACAATCCTGCTTCTTCAGGGTAGTTGTATACTGGAGTGAGAATGTGAATTCTGTTTCCATAGTGAGCTTCTTGGTAAAGGAGTCAAAAGAACTGTCAAGAAATCTGTGCCCAGTATTTAACAAAGCATTTTCTTGCCAACTTCCATCAAATGTGTGAAGTACGTGGCTGAAGGTTTGTTTGTGAAAAGGATAAAGTTGCAGTTCGTCATGGTGTTATAGCAACATGGTGTTACTCAAAATAATAAAGACATTGTCTTTGTGTTAGCTTTACCGTAGGCTTAAAGAAAATTTTAATCGTATTTCTTTGTGTTAGACATATATAAATATGTTTTGAAAGAAACCCGTACCATAATGTTCTCTTTCCTTCTAGGAAAGGGAACGGTTATTACGATCTAAAAAACAGAGGAGGAAAAGTCTGAAGCCTCCGAAGGTGAGCAAAAGTTTGGTTTTCCTTGCATTTCTGTTATGAGCAACACTTGTTTCAAATACTGCCTGAAATTAATGCTCTGCTTAAGTTAGTGACAAAAATTCATATAATCTTCAGCTTTTCTCTGGAGAGCACTGAATAACTTTTCCTTAGGATGATTGCAGGAGCTGCAATTTTGTGCTGCAGACAAAAGTTTTTGTTTTGGGTTTCGTTTTAAGTAAACAATATAATTACACTGTTACCTAAATATTCAAGTGGTTTGAGGCCTAAATCATGTAATGACTTGAAACAGCCTGCATTTCAAAGGACAAATACTCAGTCCTTTTTAAAGAAAACATACCCTTTAAAATATTGTGCCAAGTTACTGCTTAATCACAACTGAAAACTTTAACTCGTACTAGGGTTGTTATTGGAAAGATGTTTCTGTAGAAACAAAAAGTCTTTCTTCAGAGTGTACTTTTAGTGTTTATTATAATGCCTGCTCAAAGTAGTTAATTTTGCTGAATATTTTGGGGTTTGGGGTTTTGTGAAGTTGAGCACTAGCAGCCTGGATCATGTGGAGGGAGGAGAATGGCGTAAAAGGGAAAAAATGGAAGTGAACTGTGGAGAGACGATTGTTATCTGTATAGTAGCTTATAATACATTCTGCCACAAACGGGTGCTTGTTGTCAGTGTGTTCTGCACTTCTGGTGACCTCCAGGTGTTGCTTTTTTATTGCTTTGCATTCTGCAATACCTCTATTTTGAAAAATTTATCCTTTGGGGTTCTTTCTTTGTTTCAGCAGCAATTGTTTCAAATTACTGCTAATAATGATGTCTTTTACATATGAAGAAAGAAAAATTCACAAGCTACAATAAATCTTGCATACATTTTTCTGATATGTAATAGAAGGCTAACGGATGCAAAATATATTTACAATAACCCTGAACCACTCTTTCTTGATGTAGTACATCTGGAAGTTTGTGTGTAGAGTTTAAAAAAATGTTTTACAAATATTTTCTTTTAGTAGAACTTCAGCTGGCCTGGACTCTGTACCATTTTACTTATTTGCTGTTGAGCAAAGTCTTGTTTTTTTAGTTTCTTATTATTTTGCTTATTGCCCAAAGGAAGAGTTAAACGTGAAAGTTAGAGAAAATGTACATGATGTCATTAAAAACATTGTGATGGTGCTATTCTTCATGTGGTAAGAATACTGTGATTGAGGGACTTCTGCAGAGACTACTGTAAGAATTGTGTGCATATGAGCTGCAGAGTTAGTAGGACTTTGCTTCTTATTTATGATATGATAGATACACCAGAAAGAATAAATTGACATATCTCCCTCTACTTATTCCATTGCCTGTCAGGAAAGAAGTAATCAATAATATATTTATTAGTGTCCTATTACCTGCCATTGTATAAACCTGTAGGCTATTCACATGGATATGCAGTGTTGACTTTCATTTTTAACACTTATTGATGTTAGCTTCTAAAAATCCAGTCCTGGCATTCAGGCTGGTTTCTTTCCATGCCACCTGTGTGGTTACGCGAGGATCAAAATCTCAAAGGAAACTGTGTTTCCTACAGTTTTCCAGCAGTTTTTTTGTTTGTTTGTTTGTTTTGGTTTTGGTGTTTGTTTTTTTTTTTTTTGTTTTTTTGTTTTGTTTTGTTTGGGTTTTGTTTTTTTTTTTTTTTAAACAATCTGTGTAGAATGTGCTACATATCCAGATGGGCTGTTTGGATTGTATCATCTTCAGCCTTTCTGTTTTAACAGCCTATCTCAGGAATCTGAATAAAAAAGGTATATACTGCAAATTACCAGGTTTGGCTGCTGGATTTGGCTCTATTTCCAGCTGTGTCCTGCTTCCCTTGACAAAGTGATAAAGGAAATAAATGACGAGAATTATTTTTCAGGAAAGTTCAGATAAGCTCAGACTAGAAGGTATGGAAAGGTTCTTATTTTGTTCTAATAGACAGAAACCTGTTGCACAGGGTAAAGACCTACACTCACCTCCTGCTACATCTTCTTCTAAATTTGTACTTTTACACTCCTGCTTCCCTAATTTTTGAGGTACTCTGACTGGACAGTGTCTGCGTTTGTTTTCTAATAAGAGTGTTTTCCTGAGGATGAGTCCTGTTAAGTGGGACAGAACCCATGACATGCCTTTCTCCATCTTGAAGACAGCTTGTGTGAGTGATTTCTCAGTCCAGTCCAGTAAGCCTTATGATCCAATTGGGTCTAAATAAATTCAGTTCAGCTGAGAAGCTTTTGAAAATACCAAGGATTTAATTTTGTTTGTTTTTGCAATTAGATAGCTATGTTATTTCTGGAGCTCTGTAGGTGCACTAGGTTACTGTTGCTAGTGCAACTATGACTGAGCACTCTTTTAATCACCAAGGGGCGTAGGAGTCCATAACACAGTGCTGGCAACCAGCTAGGGTTCCCTGGAGAAAGGAGCAGCACAGTGGGATGTGCCTCTGTGGCATCAGAGTGTATAGAGGAGTAGAATAATGACTCTCTATAGTCAGGTACTAAAGGATAGTAGGGTTTTGGGGGGTTTTGTTTGTCTGCTGGTGTTGTAGTTTTATTGTTGTGGGTTTTGTTGGGATTTTTGTTTTAACATGCTATTGGACTCCTTAGGAAAAAGATGTACCAGAAATGAATCTTCTTTTGCTGTTTAAGACACGTTGGTTTGTTGGAGTTTGTTTTTTTTTAATTCCCCACCAATTTTAGTAGTGAAATAACTAAGAAACTCCAGAAACAGTATTTTGGGGATTTTGTCTATATTTTACATATAGAATGCAGTCAAAATGATTTCATGATTAATGGAGTCACGCATATGAAAAGGAGACATAATTGTCTGGTTTGTTTGGAAACTGCAGGACTATGGATTCATTTCTTTACTTAAACTTGAACAGATAAACTGTATTGGTGATAGTAGAAAGCCTGCAAGTTGGTGTGATGGAGTTCATACTTCTTGTTTTGTATTTTTCTTTTTTTATCTGCCTCTGTGTTTTGGTGTGCCTGTATTTTTCTGGCTGCCAAGAAATGACATATAAGCATGAAGGTAAGAAGTTGCTGATTTAGCTCACCAGGAAATTAATCTTGGGTCATTGTCATCATGTAAGATTAAGTACTCGGAAATGAGATATTTAAATGTAAAGTGAAACTACTTTAGCAACAGAGAAATCAGATTATTTATATGTAAATATATCTAATCCAAACCATTAAAAACATGGGTGTGTACTGAAATTTACATATAGTATAGTCTATGTCTCACTATTGATTTATAACATTCTAAACTTCAAAGTTTACTGAACATGCTCCGGTAGAAGCTATAATATTAATGCATAAATTTTCTTCAGAAGTATGCAAAATACTTGCTATTGAAAGCATGGCAGTAGTCAGTGTTAGAATTTAAATCAGAATTCTTCGGCAATTTACATGACTATTTTCTCAGGAAGTTATAAATCAGAAACAAGAGATGTACAAATCAATATAAAAATCATGTTTATTAAGAATGTTTAAATTTTCAATGAAAGTTGGAATTAAAACAGTGTATAGTTAAAAAAATCCCGTAAGTATTGCACATGGTAAAAGGATCACAGTGCTTCCTAAGCAAATGAGAGAAATGTGTCTTCACAGGGTTTTAGTGCTATAACTCTGACCATTTTGTTTTGATTTTATGGTATCACTTAAATCAAAATAGAGTATTTTGTCTGTTGATAAGAACTGTGCTGAGCCAAAAGAAAATATTAAGTATTACAAGGCTTTGTGACAGAGTGAAGGCTGTACTTTGTAGACATACTGGCAGAATGTATGCAGTTAGGTAAGTCTAGAAAACTGCACGTAAAGGGAAATATTTGGAATTCATCGTGGGGCATTATGGATAAAATGAAACCCTTCAGTATCCTGAATGAAATTGGTAGCTCACAATTCTACTCAGTTTAGCTACTGAGAAGCAGCCTGATGTTCTGAATTAATAATAACTGATAATGTCTTTCATCGTTTAGTCTTCTTCATGAATAGGGCTATTTTTTTCTCACATACAGACTGTAGTTTATACCCAAAAAACCCCAAACCAAAACCTGTGACAATAGGATCTGGAATTCGACACCAAGGCAGTGCCAAAAATAATGATAGATAGACAGTTTTTCTTCGTATTTCCCTAATTTTCCTGCTTGTTTGAATTTGCGTTAGGTTATTAGAACACTTGTATGGTCTAATAAGATGTTTGGCTTTCTTTTGTTTAATATAAGTTAACTTTTGTTAGTTTGGAAGGAGAAGTATTGAAAAAACCTGGTTTTCTAGTTGAAAGTTTATGCAATTTTATATTTCTTTTTGAACAGTGTTCTCTGTGGAAATTTACTGATTTCTGAGCATATGTTAGGAAACTGATAGAAAGAGATCTCAAAATGATGAAAGAATTATTGCAGTTATAATGTTTTATATGAAATGTATTTTTCACAATGAGTACTGTGCTATTCATATCCATTGGCTACTCATTTTCTCTAGTTTTCTGGAAGCATGCATTTAATTGATTACATTTTGTAACATTTTTAATATCTGCCCAAGCATAGATTTGTGATTTTTTTGTTGGTCATAATATTGGAGCAACCTTTTTTAAAAAATCAGAATAATGGTATTGAAAAAATAAGCAGAAAGCAATAATTTACACTTTGAAATAGGGATTTGCAAGAAGAGTATTACAAATTACTGTTTTATTTTTTGAAATCAGTGTGACTGATGATATTTGTTCCACATTGTTCTTGAGAATATTTTTCCCTTTTGGTTCCACATCTGATACGTTAAATCGTACTGTGTTACTTTCTTCTGAAAAGATGTTGCATTCCTCTACTATGACTCTTGTAATTGGTATTATTTTGATAATTAACTTTCATACTTTTGCTAGAACATTATTTTATTGGAAATAACCCAGTGCTATGTGAACTTCAGTCCTTGGAGGTTCTTAAACAGATGGTACCAAATAAGTAGCTCATTTAATCAGAGAACAAGTGTTTAGTGGAACATTTTTTTTATTCCTAAATACTAAAATAATGGCCACAGAAGATCGTGGATTACTGCTTACTGGGTCATGGGGATTTTCCAGCTGTTTCGCTAGTAACTAAGAAAAACTAACTTTTCAGAGGCATGTTGTGGAGACATTTTTTGGATTTGATGAAGAATCTCTTGATTCAGAAACATCATCTGTAACTTCATATAACACAGATAGAACCGACAGGACACCAGCAACACCAGAAGAAGATTTGGAAGACGTAAGTAGTGGATTTATTCTTAAGTTCTCTAAAAATAGACAAGGAGTATAGATGCAAGCATTTTTCTTGTTTGTTTTTGGTGGGTTTTTTTTTTTTTGTTTGTTTTTAGCTATTCTGCCACAGGAACTATGAAAAATTTTGCAGAGAATTCTTTTGCTGTGTTTCAAGACCAGTAAAACATACACAGTCATTGCAATACAATTAATAAGATAATATTCTGCCTGACAGATTTGGCAGATAGTGGGCTGAAAAATAAAATGGTTTTTCTCAAATCTTTTCTTAATAGTCAAAAGAAAATTAATAGGCATGTTGCTTTGCCAAAAGTCAGTAGTTACTAGACAATAGTTTGCCTTTGAACCTTATAATTTATTTGACTGTTTTGATACAACAAGGATTTTCTTCCTTTACTTGCAGTACTCAGAGAAGCTTTTGAATTCATTAAGGCTTAAATGATCATAGGTAGTAAATACCCACTGACAGGTTTTGTCTCTGCTCTGTGATAAA
>JBCJKH010063388.1:0-13325 GCA_039877255.1 Loriculus beryllinus
GCACACAGTTTTCCCAGGTAACTAACACAGCCAGTGCTGGGTACAAGGACAGCCTTAGTGGGACTACAGGACTGTTCTCTGCTGCTACTACTCTCTTAGTTTTACTCATAGAAAGGGGAAATCAAGGTTTGCACAAGGTCAGTAAGAAACAGTTATTCTCACACACATCATCTTCTGGCCTTACACCAAAGAAGCTACCAAGAAGCACTTGTCTGATTAATGTTTTCCAGCAATCAACCTGTCCATTGGGACATCATTTATTAGAGGCTGTGTCTGGATTTGTGGTGTGCTTTTTTTTTTTTCCTACAAACTTCTCACAGAGTCAGTGGGAAACTCCTGCTGACTCAAACCCTGGATCAGAGCCACTGTTTCCCCTAAAAGAAGTGGTTCTACAGCTCACAAGAGGAAAAATTATTTGCCTGCTTGGTCAAATGAGATTCCAGCTTGAGTGCTGATCTTGGTTACTGATGAAGAGCGAAGAACACCACAGTAAACCCTGACAGGCGTCAGGAAAAAAAATGAAGTGCAAAAAAACAGTCTGTATAATAACAAAAACCATCATCTATAATAGCTTTATGTCTGAGGATTGATATCTGGCTTTTCCTTTTACTGTCAGCAGAGGGTTCCTTTGGCTAAATAATTATAACACCACTATTTAAAAAAAAAGTTAGGTAACATTGTTTTAAAAAAAAAACCATATGCAAATACTAATTTTGCAGCTGATCAGTTTTGACACACCTGGCTATCAAAATGTTAAGCCTGCTATGAAAAGACTATAGTTAGCTCAAAGAAGCCTACATAGTTGACATTCCCACTAACGATTTTGAAAGTACCTAGGCATTACTTACCATACCCATCACCTTCTGCCAACACCCACGAGAGGCACATCTTACTCCACACACACATGCAAGTGTCACTCACTCCAGCCAACTCACATACATTTCACTTGGAAAAAATGCTAAAAAAAAAAAAAAAAGGGAATTAAGATAAAATGTACACATAACAACTGCTGGGCCTTAGAGTAGGAGAACTAGCTAGTTATATTTCTGAACGAGATATTTGGAGGCGCAAAAAGGGCCCAGCACTAAACTTGCATTAACTTTTGATATGAGTCAGACACCCAATTATCCTTTGTGCTATTGAAAAAAATCCACCCTCATCTCTAATTCTTACATTTCCATAAGAATTGACATCTATTGAAACATCATTAGATATGCAGTCAAAACAACATAACACTTCAAAAAATTACTGTTAGTCATAGTTAATTGTCTGTAAGCTATTTCTTTAAAAACTCAATAACTACAGTCAATATTTCAGATATCTCTTCCATATATTTTGGGTTTGCAAGTTTTCTGAAAAAGCATCAGCTATTGGTATTTGCATCAGAAAGAATAAAATGAAACTACAATACAGCAGTAACCTATTCTTTGAGTAGTGCTGACTTAACCACAAAATTATAAATAAGTACCTACCAATTCAAAACATATTTACTATACTCCTTAAAAGAGGGATGTCTTTACTCTTGAAACAGTTTTGAGCCCAGATCTAATAGAAGAAAATTTTTACCAGAGATGTCAATGATCACCAGAAAGTACTTAAGGAAAAAGCTAGAAAGACAAACAAGCTTGTTAAAAAAGATCACAGAAATACCAAAAAAAAACCCCAAAATATAAAATGGTAAATAATAATAGAAATTAATATAGATTAGCCTCTAGAATTTACTACAAAATATAAAGAGAAGTGTAAGAATGCTAAGAATAATACAAGGTCTCAAGGCTATTACAAGCTCAAGGAATCATGCCAACACTATGACTAACTGCCACATGGGTCCTACTGAAATCTTCATTAGATAAGCTCATCCCCATCCCTCTCGAACACTGAGTGACACATTCCTTGATCTGAATTGAATGTTTTAGTTTTACTGTGCACCTGAAGGACACCCATGTGGCCAGCACATGTACAGACAAAAAGTACTTCTCACAAGTACCTGGTCTGGTGACCAGCACAAACACACATTTCGAGCTGGAAAACCTACACTGAATGCTTTTTTAAAAGCATGTTTTTCTCTACCCTCACTTCTGTTGTGGTCATTTTTCACACAGTCTTGTCAATACACAATGTGCAGCATCAGCTAACTACTCTAAGAATTTAGGTACCACGATTCCCACCATCAATGACTTCAAACCCAGAAGCACACTCCACTTGCATGTGAAAGGAAAAGAAGAAAAAAATAAAAGGCAAATTGGTAATAGATCCAAAACCTGCAAAGAAGAATATCTGTTTAATATGCCAGAAATATAAACTGACATCCATACTTTGGCTTTAGACAGAACAAGACACCAGAGATGTGGCCTGTCAGATTTTGCCAACTGAACCAAACAAAATACCAAAAAATGTATCTATGTGATCCATCACTCTGAAATTACTGCAGACAAACTATTTACCCAGAGGAAACCAGCTATGGACTTGAATTAATATTTCTTCATTTTTTAAATGAAAACAGCATATCCTCTCTTAAGGTGAGGTATAATAAAGGAAAAACTGCAAGTGTTTCCTCATCTATTCTTGTGTCCTTTTTCTAAAGGGAAAGGCCACTTAGCAAATAACAGAAATGGATGAGGCCACAAAGTGAATGGAGATAAGTGGGGAGATGCACAGCCATGCCTGTATTATGCTGCTTGGTACACTAAATTATGAGTAAGAAAGTCTGTTTCCTCAAGGTAATCCCATGGCTAAGGTTTAATATCATCTCCAGAAAAAGCAGTTCCATGAATTATGAGGATGACCATCAGCCAGATCAAACAGCAACCAGGGAACTACTCAGACACTTTTGAAACAAAGAAGGGAATCACCTTGAAAAGAATTTTTAAAAAAATAAAAGAAAATAAAAAAGGCATGCATTTCTTCTTTCTTAGAGGAAAGGGGGAAAGTAGTGGGAAGCGAGCAGTGGCAATCTCACCCCAGGGAGGCAGATATGACAGGCAGAGGGGTGCACACAGGCAAAGCATGCACATGTCCTGCACAGCTCAGGATGGAGATATAGCTTCATGTGTAAGTGGTGAGGATGCCTTTGGGGAGGAGGAGGATGATTAGAAACTTCTGGAGATTAGATCTAGAAAGGTGTTTATAAATTTATACTAAGAATCTTGTACTGTAGCTCATCTGAATGTAGTCTACTGACTGCTGGCTAATTATGTTCCATTAATAAATCAAGGCAGAGCTTTGATCCTGATTTGATTTATATTAGATTATTGAAGCAGATTCTCACTGCAGCAAGCAGGTGTCATGGATTTCCCTGTCTGAGAAACTGAAAAAACTGAGAAACTTAATACAGTCCACATTTTACTCTTTTACTCTCAAACATCTTATCACTAATTCAGCCACTTGAAGGAAATTACTGATGGGTTCAAAAACTGCCCTGGGAGAAAAGGATCTCCCATGATTTTAGAGGGAGTAAAACACCTTTATTTGATAAAATTAAGTCCATGTTGACTTTAAGTAACCTTGAACACTCTAAAATTACATAAAAGGCCACTATGTTTCGGGGCAGCTAATGAGTTTTAATTGAAAGTTTATTACTTCTTCAGTTAAAAATACATTAGAATGACAGAGACCTGAAAAAACTATTTAACTACAGATACACTGTACTAGCTCAGACTGTTGATTCAACTATTTTTCTCCCACGGTAGACAGGCACTCACAACAGCACAGAAGACAACCAGCAGGCCACAAAGCAGGAGGACACTTGCTACCGCAGCAGCGGTTAGCCTCTCACGATCTGTTCTGTTAGATTTTATTTTTATTTTTCTGCTGCAAATTCTGTTTTTCTGCAATTTCTCTAGGCCTGGGCAAACTGCATACCATGCACCAGTGTTTAACTGTCTGCTAACTGCTCCTCATAAACAGCATTTCTTGCTTATGGACTATGAACTCTCTATGAACTTAGAGAAAATGGAAAAAAAAAAACCAATTTAAGGAAAGAAGGGTGACAATTACATTCCTTTTTATCGATGACCCTGAACAGAGTAACATGCTGACAAACATCCTTCTTCCCACACTGTCAGAGCCCTCAGCACAGCACTTCCTACCCAACCACTAACCTTCATTTTGCTGTTTTCCTCTTTTCCCAACTGATGCAAAGCTTCAGAGGGGCAAGGGGAGATCCAGGTGAGAGCAGGTAAGAAACAAGGCTTGGGTTAGCAGTGCAGGAGCAAAAGAGAGAAAAGAGCTCATAGCTCTTAGAAACCCTCACTCTTTGTTTCTTTATAAGTACCGAAAAACTAAACTAGATGGTTTCATTAAAATTAGGAAAAATTGAGACGGCCAATTATATTATTACCAGTTAGCAATATCCTTCAAGTGAGCCACTAAAGGCTTTTAGGACTGATCTCTTTCTGAAAACAAGATTCACAAAGTAGTCTGCATGCTTGAGATGGTGGAGCCCAATCTGAATGGTAAAAAGTCAGCTGGCAATAGATATTCCCTGGAGGGTAAATGTATTTATTTTTTCTATGGCTTTCCTGCCTTATGTTAAATATATGAGCTTTTTATGTTCCATTGTATTTTCAGCTCAGACAACCACAGTTATGGCATAAAATGAAAAAATCCCATAAAGTCAAAAAGCATAAAAAGAGATTTAACTGTCTCCTTTTAATTTCTCTTCCTCCCTAGATAAAGCTGCTGAACAGCTCAGCTACTCTTTGGTGAGGCAGGAGGAAAGTACACCTCCTACAACTACTGCACAGGTCCTGGGCTGTCACCAAACCCCAATCCAAACACATCGCAAACCCAGGGCTCAGAGACGGGGGTGGTGTCTACTCCCTGCCCAGCCCACCAGTAACTCCACAGGCAACGGAGAAACAGGGCTTTTCCAGAGCCTCTATACTGCCTGCGATACTGCTGTCCATAAATGCCTACGTGAGTTTGGCACCAAAACCCCATCATCTCTGTCTAATCTATCTTCAATAGGTGCAAAATGCTGAACCTTAACAGACGACAGTATGGTAGGCAAAATTATTCCACTTTCAAGCTACCATACACGCACACAAAAAAAAAGTTTTGATGAGGCCAGGCAGGTTTGCCAAACAAAATCTCTGTCTAAAAATCTTCCAAATTACAAAAATAGCCCTACTTTATTTAGCCTTGGTTGTTCTCCTTCTCTCCAAAAGCTGAGAACCATAAATCTCTCCAGAACAGATCCCATTAACACAATCTCTAACAACCTGTACACCAAAGGTACCAGCCAGCTGTCACCAATGCACCTATTCTGGCTTTATATATTGATCTTGGAAAAAAACAGCAACATAGTACCTGTGGCTTGGGGTTTGGATCAGAGAACACAAGGCTAGAAGATAATTATTATGTTAAAAAAATACATATACAACAGCTACACAGCAGATATTTTATCTATCATCCTGTCTGGTTTCTAACTGAAGGGAAATCAGCCAGCCTTAAGAAAAAGACACCAATATGGGTTCCAATAAACTGAACAGGAGAAGATGAAGCTCTGAAAATTAAGCCTATGAAGTTTGTAATCTTCATCTAGGAGACTGAAGTTCATCCTTCCTTACTCTCACAACTTCATTCTAAGCAGCTATGATATTTGAAGCCTTAAGCCTACATCTGAAGCCATTCACATTTTAAGAAAATACTTTCATATATATATAAGTACTATACAGCACACAGCATATATTTTACTCAGGGTTTAGGAGAAACCAGGACACGATGTTGATATTTAATTTTAATGTCACTAAGCAACATTCTCTTTCAAGAAAGGTTTTCAGAAGCCACTCCTGCTCTCTGACAGGAAGAGGTTGGTGGCATCAAAACTTGGAAAAGAAGTTTCAACTTCCAGAACTTTATTCTCCTCACCACCTGCATATAGAATAATTTAATTTGGGTTTGTTATACAAGAAATGCTGCTGCCCTCATTTCTGCATAGCATCACTAAAATACTGATTAGCCATACGATTTTAAATTGAAAACATGATTTAAACTAGATGGAGTATGTACAACAGGAACCCAAAAGGTTGGATTTCTTTTTTTCTTTCCTTTTTTTCTTTTTTTGCTTTCTCCTCACATTGCATAAGAACCCTTCAGATCATGTCTGTTTTCTCTCAGTGTTGTATATAGTACAGTCCAGCTTTTGTTAAAGGATGCTAAACCTGGTGCCAAAGGTGCTCTTGGCAGCATGGACTGATTGTGATCAAAGTTGAGCCAAGAGCATCTCAGGAGTACAGCGCTAATGCAGTCAGGGTTTTACTACTGTAAAGCAAATACAATGCAAGTTTGGGGCACATCTGAATGTTCCTGACTCTTATAATGTCATCCAGCAACACAGATGATGCCGTGAAACGCGCAGTCCTTAAGGTTCACAGAACAGATGGAGCCTTAGCCTTTACTGGAGACTCTGGTTACACAGCTTCTGCATCTTAAATAATTTATATGATATGATCATATGGGATCTTCAGTTGTGAAAACAGATGATGCTGAAAAAAAATCTCATCCAATCTGTTCACTTGCCATTGTTCAAAACCTGGGAAAGGTGAACAGGTCACTCAGCAGCCCACAGTGCTTAAAGGCGTGGGACTTTCAGCACCAAACACTTGTTTATTACTGTTTATTGCATTATACACAAGTCAGTGTAGGTCTGCAGTGCACCACATTTACTATAGTTAATCAACGTGAACCCAATTTTTCTCTAAAACCAAGCCAATGATTTCCCTACATTACAGTTCAGATGCTCTGCAGAAGAATATATCAATTAGGCAATCACTGTATATGTTATAATACAAATATTTAAGTAAAAAATAGTAGCTTACTCTTAAAATAAAATATTTACTAACAGGTAGCAGTGTTTCTGCAGGACTGGAGTGGTAAACAGAACCACTATTTTAAATACACTTAGAAGAAACTGCTGAGAGCAGCATCTGTGCTTTCAGGCAGGTGATGTTGCGCAGGGAAGCATGGTGCAGCGACACTCAAGGCTGTGGACACCATCAGCTTCAGTGCCAGAGCAGAGCAACCACATAATGGCACACATTTGCATTTATGCACAGCAGCAGACGAAGAAGATGCAAGCAAGGAAGCAGCACAAGTACATTACCAAGTCAGCCTCAGAAATACAAATAACATCCCGTTTTTAGGATGCCTTTTTAGACAGCTGGGGCAGTCTGAAAGCTCCCCAAAAGCACTTAGGAGAAGCATATTGAAGAAAACCAGCCCCAGTTCAGCTTACTTTTATATTCCAGACTAAAAACTGTTTTATAAAAGCTGATTCATGAACAGACCAAGTATTGCTGTTCTGGGATGCACAACAAAGAGCAGGGCAGATGGTCAGGGGTGGCAGCAGCTTTGTTCATCTGATTTTAATCCATCACCACAACCCTGTCAGACCCCTCAGTCACGTGTGTTTTACTTACTCACTGGTTCAGTTCATGCAAGGCATCCAAAAAAAGCCCGCTGAACAAGATGTACAGCTCATATTTACTATTCAACCCTGCCAGCATTCCTGGTTTTTTTAAACAAGCTTGTAGAAATAAATTTGCTTTTGGCTGAGAGGACCTCTGCCAGGTTTTCTACCCTAAGTGTGTTTTAATCGGATCGCCACTAAAACTTTCCAAAAGACAGTATTTAATGAAAACAAACAGATGTACAACTGCCGAATGTCACTGTGAGATAGCTAATGTGTCATCACCACGTTTAAATAGCAAAACTAAAAAAACAAAATCGAGTTATGACAGGGAGAGATGGTTGCTATAGAAGTCCAGCTTCGCAAACAGAATCTTCCCAGAAGAGAGGAGCTCCTACGCACAGACCAAGCAGGCGCCTGTGTCAGCATCTGCGTTCATGTTCACCCACACAGCTCCCACATGTAGGCTGGTTTCATCCTCCTTCCTACCCCATGGTGCCCTCCTACCCTCCCACAGGTCATCCTCACCATACCAGCTGCAGGGCAGGTCACTTTTCAGCTCATTCAACAGAAAACCCTTAAAAATAGGGAGAAAAAAATAAAAATACAGTTTCTATCACACCAAGCTATCTGAATCAACCCAACCACATGGCCACAAAACCCGACCCACTGAGGAGTGGGGCTATGGGTGGAAACCTCTACCCATTGGAGGACACAGCTCCATTTAGCAGCAGTTCTGCAAGCCTACACTATAACCTCCTGCATACACACACGTGATTAAACAAGTTCCGAGGTATCAGCTGAGTCAGCTTTTCCAGAGGGTAATTCCACTTCCAGCAGGTGTACTTCTACAAATTAAAAGGAAGAGCTGAAAGAGGAGAATTTGGGAAGATACACTGGGAATACCAAGAGACCATAGATGCCAGATCCCTTCACCCGGCTACATTCATGCTTCAAAATACCCACATCAACATTATGACTCCTACTGCTAAAAGTAAAGCTGAATAAAATGGTTTCTCCCTCTACTTTCCATAAAAAAGCAAAGACCCTGTCAAAACTTTCCTTCCTTCTTTCCTTAATGAAACTCTTATTGATTTTTCATCCTTGTGAATCACTGCCTTGGAGCCGTTTCTTTTAGCCACAGGTTCCCACATTTAATTTGTATATATGCTTAAGGGAAAGGTTATCAGTAGAGTCTCCACAGATACATTAAAATAGTTTTATGAGAAAGTTATGAAATTTTGCATATGGCATTTACCAATCTAGTTTAAAAAATAGAATAATGCACAACATTAACAATCAGCAGTTTCACGTAACATTTTACACCACCTCCGTGCAGCTATCAGTGTGTAAAGACAACAGAAGTCAGACTGAATAGATTTACAGTGACTGAGTAAAAACACCACAACAGAAATTAATTCAGATGTATAGATCTTCATATGCTAATAGCTACCTGAAGACAAGTACACCAGAGCACATATATGTGTCTATAGGATGCAAGGACAATTACTGGTACTAAAATGTATATTCCGGGCAGGCATGAAGCAACTGTTAAGATTTTAAAAAGAAAAAAATATCCATCAGCAATACATTAACAGGCAGCTTTGCCAAGATCACCAAAGACATAACAAGAAACAATCTCTGATAATATATTCTTAAGTTAAAATTTCCCAGCTGCTTTAATTGCTATTTGCATTGGAAACAAAAATAAAATGGTACAGACCTTTTAGTTCTCATTCATGAAAAATATGCTAATTTTACTAGACAATGGAGGAAAATTTATGGGCTAATGGGCATCATCCAGGATACGGTAATTCAACTAACTACTAGTCATGTTCACATCTGAAAAATGAGATACCCTTTTGCTTAAAAGTCAGTATTTTGCACTATGATTAATACTGCCCAAATGACACTATCTGCAAGTAAAAAGGATTGGCTAGAATTGATTCCAGAAGAGCTGAAAAGAAGGATCTTTCACAAAGTATCTAAGCTTCTGGAGAGAAAAATGTGGCAACACCAGCACAAGGAGCAAAAAGGAGATTTTACAGAGATAGGCAGATTAAAAAAACATCATCTGTTGCTCATGTCAGTTTGGTCTTCTACTCCAAAGATGTTTAATAACTATAAAAGTTAAATTGGGATGAGAAAAGGTTAGGGAAATCTTTAAACTCTCACGAAATAACCAATACCAAAAATACTGAGATTAAAAGGAAGAACATTTATAAAAACCTACATGAAGCAAACATGAAAAGGTTGCTCAGCTGCGAGATAACTGAGTAATGTAACCTTTCAAAGCAGCAACAAAAAAACGATTAGACTGTCCCTTGGATTGAAAATGATTGATTATTACTGCTAATATTGGAATTGAAGTTGACTGTGATGCTTTTTATGTAATTGCTTTATTGAATGCCACATAGCTTTATTTGGTAATATATTCAGAACATGGTGAGTTTACCATTTCTTTAGCTTCTGATACACTAAGATACACATATAGTTACAATATATTTATTCTAATGACATATTAAACGGCACATACTAAGGTTAGCTCTTGACCTTTCAGGTAAGGTCTATGGGGAACTTTCTGCCTGCAGAATCATCAAGCAGTTTTGAATACCAGCAACTTTCCATCATATGCACCTGTTCACTGGCTTATTCCATAAACTGTATCAAAATACCTTAAATCTGATTTGGGGCCCTGTGTGCTACAATAATTAAATCATTTGAGGACTTCACCAGCTGGCTTATCTATTACAAAAAAAAAAAAAAAATCAAGGCCAAGTGAATCATAGTGGAGAAGGTGAAAAAGTAAAACTCTTTTATATAAACATTAAAATTTTAAAATATCTACAGGCAAAAATGAGATTTTTTCTATTTTTCACCTTTGTTTTTATTCAGAAGAGCAGGCTTCAATATTTAAATGTAACTGCATAGAATCACATTTTCTCACCTGCTTCTCAATTTCTTTGATTTGTTATTCCCTAGTGTCACTCCTTGCTTTTTGGAGGGAGTCACTGCAAAGGTCAGTAGTCAATTAGCCATCAATAAATACCCAACATGAGAGTGAAAATTTTGGGCTGCCTGAACTCCCATTACTAAACCAAGAAACACGTTTGAAAGGTCATAACAGAAAGCATAAAGTACTTTAGAGTGTTCCAAACATAAATATAATGTTACCTGTAAAGCAGTAACTATGAAAAATATTAAAGCAGGTGTGTAATACCAAGCTTTATCACCTATTGCACACGTATATTGACTTAACTGAGACACGCTCACTTATCTACAAAGCAAAAATTGGGTTTTAAGTACTGTACTTTGCAAGACCCTTAGGGCACAATAACATTACTGTCACCATTTACTCCAGCTTCCCAGTTTCTCATTTGATCCCTCTCCAGTCTTTTCAAAACATTGCAGTTATATTTCTGTTTCTGCTACTACACCAGTGTCCTTGGCTAGATGGTGACACAATTATACACAGCTGACATTTAAATACACTCAAAAAATAATGCATAAACATATACACACAGAGACACTAACATGTAAACAACATATTTAACACTTTCATCTAAGTGTAACTTTCATCTCAGAACAAGGATATACTTGGGGTTGTTTTAGGGGAGTGGCACACATTTTCATGCTTGGAGCAAATTCTAGAAGTACGGTTTTCTTGGCACTTTGCAGAGGAATGAAGAAGATCAAGGATTGATATTTCCTTAAGGGAAAAGTGTGATCAATACTAGTTAAAGTTTGGATAAACCCTTATTATTGGATTTCTACAACTTCAAAACGAATAAACATCAGCTACCTGTTAAGAACAGACACAACTTCACATGTTACGAGCTCACCACTGACAGTGAATAAAGGGAAATTTGGGAATACACATCTGCAGAATCAAGAATTTTCACATTATCAGTGGTTTAAATCAAGATACAACTATACTTGGATTATGAAATATTTAATGCTAGATGAAAAATAGATATACTGAATTAATACCAAAAATATTGAAAGCTTAGATAAATTACTTATTCTAGTCATACAGCATACATATTTAACACACACAGCTGCAAACAATTTATTGAAATTCTGCTTGAATACAGCATTACTTTATTAATACAAGGAAAAATATTAAGGGAGTGACAAAAACTTTAAATGAGCACTACCCTGTGTGCACCATATTTAATAAAAAGAACTTCTAAAAAGTTCATGGTGTTTTATCATTACAGCTTCTTTTTAGTCTTTGTCTGTAAAAACCCAAATTTTGTCTTCTCTCCAGGCAGCTGGTTCAGAACTACACAGCTAATACACATCAGAATTTATTAAATATGTAGAAATAACTTTTCTATAACCAGTGACTCCATCTTGAAGATTTTTCAATAGCTAGAAGAAAAGTGTTTATTTTGCTTAAAAGTAATTGTTCAAAAGCAACTGATACTTGTCAATTTAACTAATGGGTCAAAAGATCTTAAAGATGTCAGAAATACTGAATTCATTTTTGGCAGCAGCACTTCCAGACTTGTGAAATTTGTGGTTATGAATGTCATACTGCAAAGAAGTAAAACATGCCTCACGCATAGGTGGATATTTTCAAACTATTGATATGTGAATGTCTTTGGATCTCAGGGGTGATAGAATAAACCCAAGAGGACACCAATTAGTGAAAAAGTTCAGGTGATAACGCAGTAAACACCAGATATCCCCTCACCCTACATTTAATCACATGGCTGGCACCACCAGCCACGTTTCATACTTCTGTTAACCTATTCAACATGTCAATAAAGTCCTAATAAAGACTTACTAAAGTACCTACATTATACATTTAATTTTTTAAGTTTATTGAAAATGTAATGCTTTAAATGTCAGGATTTTTCAGCAAGTCATACGGTGTGAACTATTATTGCAAATAAAGCGTAGGAACATTTCTAAAGTTACAGTTGACTATGCCAGGGAATATGAATGCTTTCATTACCACTCTATTCTGTACACGGTATAAACATAACTCTGAATTTGTTCACAGTTACTTAGGCTGCGCTGGTGGCATCAGCCCCTTCTCAAAGTCTGCTGAAAGCTTGACAGCACTGCTTTATAAAGAGACACAAAGAGCTTTTAAAATCAGATCCTGTGAAATACAGGGGGGGTGGGAAATACACATCAATGAGTGGTCAAAACCAAGCAGTAAACATATTGGCTTAAGATAAATGACATTAGGTTTACTGGTACTTTCTCCAGGAACAGTTGGGTACCAAGGCAAGCAAGCTGCACCACAGCAACAACTTGGGCTCCACATTTGAGGCAGTGGGCTGGCTCCTCTTTGAACATATGCCCTTTCAAGTGAAATTAATCACTCTGTTTATCACTCCTGCAGCATCTGGAGCCATCATCATTACCCAACTGCTGAGAAAGAAATGAAACCACTAATCGCACGGGGAGTAGGGCTTAGTGTTCAGAGAAGGAAAGTTTTTATTAAGTTCTCATTTGAAAAGTGATTTTTCATGGTTAGCCCTCCAGGACATGCCACACAAAAGCTGGATATATCTCAGCAACTGCCCACAACTCATCACCAAGCATATAGAATCAATATATTTAGAACTACTACAATGAGGTTTCAACATGCTTTTCCAAATTTAGCTCTATAATCCTGAATCACAGTTATACTCAAGTATGACACGGAGACACATTTAACCACAAACTTTAAAAAATCTCTGGAAAAAGGAACTGCAGAAGTCTACAAAGCAGTAGACACTGGGCAGCATAATCAACAGTAAGAACCAGATACTGCCTCTAGATTCACACACCACACTCCTAATGATCTCAGCATAAATCCCCTATGCAAACTGAAGCTCTTATATTCAAAACTACTATATTAAGTGGAATTTCATCATCTCTATCCACTAGCTGAGGTTGATTAAAATAAACCATA
>JBCJKH010063390.1:0-29334 GCA_039877255.1 Loriculus beryllinus
CCACACAGGGTGAGTTACACTGGATAACCTTTATTTCCTTTCCTGCTTGTCTGCTTGTTTCCTTGTTGGACTGGAAGAATTTTGGAAGGCGCTGGATGCTTGGCATTTTTTGTATGAGTGTAATTAAATTGTCAAACATGCAGAAAAGGTTGCTTTGAAACACTATAAAGTGACCATTGGCAACTTTCAAAATAACTGACGTGTGGTGTTTTTAACATGTCATTTTGAAGTTGCTGATAAAATGATTATTTATGTAATGGGTAGGGAGGCTTCTCTGAATTGATAGGTTCTGCCAGGTTAAAATACTGGTTTTGATGTTATGTCTCTGATTTAGCAGTCTGAAGGTTTTTTAAAAACCCTACGTTTTATAAATCTAATTTTATTGCCATGTGAAATATTTTTTGGTAATCTTCAACCTTTACAGCTTAAAATTCCCTTAGAACAATCCAACCCACCCACCCTAAGGCAAGTATACCTGTGCACATATGCATCTTTCTGCAACCTGCTTGAAATGAAGTTAAGATTGGCTTAAATAGAAGGAGAAAAAGTGTTTTAAAGCTGAAGTCTACATATGGGCTGAGCTTATACAATACTTATACAGAATGCAGAATCATTAGCTTTTTATATAATGCATTGCTTCCTGAAAGTCCAACATGGAGTGTAAATGTCAGGATATTTTGTCAAACAGCTTCATTGACTGTGTCTTTTGGAATAAATTCTTAAGCTCCATGTCATATAAGATAAAACCCCCCACCTTTTTGTGCAAGTAAAATCTCCTTATTGAAATATAAAACTGTTGCAAGACTGAAATGAGTATCTGCTGCTTCTTATGCCAGATAATTGGCTATCTACTTGCTCTAGCACAATTTTCTGTTGGAGACACTAACTTCATTTCCAGTCACTGCTGAGAACTGATTTCTGATGGAAAAACTGCTGAAGCATTTGCACTAAATTGCTCAGTTTCTTAATACCTAGAATATTTGAGCAAAGATGCATGTTATATATTCAAACTGTTTTATTTCTCCATGTATTATGAGAATTCAAAGGAAGGCAGAGCAAGAATTATTTACCTTAGAGAATTGGAATCCTGTTTTACTGCTGAAGTCTTATTGCTGTGTTGTCCAACAGCAGACTAGATGAGATTTCAAAATTAAAATCAATAACTAAATTTGCATAGGATTACTGCCTATGTGCGTGAAACCTGAAACATTTTTCTTAGCAAAACCAGAACAATTTACTGATTTTTTTTTTTATTTATTTTTCCCCCCTGCCCCTCCCTCTGCAGGGCAAAAGAAGATCTATGTAAAAAGTAAAGTGCTAGCAGATAAAGAGTTAAACTGAAGGCAGGCTCACTGGTTTGTTGAGATCTGTCAGAGTCTGAAAGGCTGGCTACATATCTGTCTCAGGAACAATAGCTACCTGTATTCTGCATGGACTGTTGGGCAGGCACTAGCAATATGGAGAAGGTCTGCCTCTCTTAGAGGCTTTTCAGTGGGAATCCCTAATGACAGCCCTACTTCTCATTGGGAGGGGGGAGGACTCTTGTCTACTCCGTTGATGAGGGACAGAGCTTTGATCATTTTCATTCAGCCTTGACTTGGCCTGAGGTTTAGATTCCCAGTCCTGAAGTCAGCAGGCTCTCTTCTCACACATGCACACACACACACTCACACACAGCCCTTTGCTGGTCTGTGCAGGCAGATTAGTGTCACGGCTGTAACTGAGGCACAGAGCAATAAACATAGCAGAACCAATCTCCATGGTGGCAAGAGGGGGCACTGGAGGTGACAACAATGGAGAAGGATCTTTCTTCTGACAAGTTGTAGGTAAGAGAGAATATTTATACCCTCAGCCAAGTATTTTATAGCCTTCTAAATAAGTTAGAAATTGTTAGGTTGCAAATGTGCCTTGTTATAGAAATATTTGAGTTTACTGCTGTATCCAGGCTGTTACTAGCTTTTACAACCTGTAATTGCTGTGCTTTGTGTTACGAGAATGTTTGCAGAAAGCAGGCAGGGTTTTTCCATGGAAATAGTAGCTACTATAGTTACCTTCTTAAAAATATAGTATTTCTAACATTTGTATTTTTAAAATTAACCATGAAGCTTAATTTTTCCTATGTTAAAATTATGCTTAGATATAACAAATATCCATATCTGGTAAAATGTTGTGTAACTGATAGCATACATGCAATATTAAAACAGTGCTCCCTCAACCCTAATTTGTAATTATTTTTACACCCTTAACTGCATTGGGGTCAGAGAGTTTTAAAAATTAATGAGGTTCCCTGCTGAGTTCAAATAGTATAATCTACATGAGTTGTTTCTGCAGAGGGCTGAAATTATTTCTGCATATTTTTAATTAGGTTTAGAAATTTTGCTTAAATATATTGCTTTCGAACACTTTCTTTTAAACGTCAGTTTATGCAACCTGCAGTAAGAAAGGAACAACGATCCATTTATAATAATGACAAATTGAGTGAGGGAAATACAGGGCATACAGTGACAATACAACACAAACATTTGCTGGGTGCGTTTTTTGATTTCTTATGTTAGATCTGTGTTAGATTGCTGAAGCTGTGATCAGCTTCACCTGCTTACAAATAACTACTGCTCTAGGGAAAGGAAAAACAACAATACTTAATGCTTTGTCTAAGATTGGAGTAATAGGTTACCGATGTGTTTGGAACATTAAGAAGAATTGCTGGAGCACTTGAAAATATATATAGAAAGAGAATAGCATCAGCGTGAAAAGAGGCAGTAAAAATGAAATAATGTGCTATCCTTTTTCCTGGAAGCGCTAGACAGATAGTATCATCAGTGCTCCTGGAAAGTAGAATTTGCTGAATATCCTCAAAGAGAAGGACTAGGAAGGAAAGGGGGAGGGAGATGTTTACTATGAGATTTCCATATTGAAATGATGACAAAGTTTCATACCGCAAGATTTAAAGCATTGTTTATTATTTATTCTAATCTACATTGCATTATATTTAAATGGTAAGCATTTTAAAGCTGAATGTAGTGTAATCAGCACTAAGGACGCGCCTGCCATTTGCAAGACCGACTCTGAGCTTCCTGTGATATATTGTTATGTAAATATGGTGCAGCAAGGAAAAGCAGCACTATGGAGATTCAATTTACTTTGAAAGTTGTTCATTATGGAAGGGATGAATGTTATTTATTGGATGTGAATCAAAGGCTAGAAATGACTTTTTCACTGTGAAGTCTATTGTGATGGGTGCAGCGTGATCTAATCTTTTTAATTTTGGCTTTCACACCAGTGGAGATGAAAAGAGATCTGAGCTCATTTATTGGTTGCTAAGTCTTACTGGAGGCCTAAGTACCATTCTTGGTTGCTATGGCCAATCTGACCTCAATCTATGAAGTTTTAGGGACTTAAGCAATCCCTTTTTTATTTAGGAGCATGTACCTTGATTTATGTCCAAAATTGTGCCTGAATGTCTTTGTCTACAAGTGATAAATGGTGGTGTACAATTCATCAGTTCTTACAAGCAAACACTGCTGTCCCACTAAAAATATGTTTTGTTCTGAGTTAATGGTATGGAACAAGCCAGTCTCCACAAACAGCTATCTTTTATTGTAGAGAGCCCCTGAAACTTGGAGCAAAGTGAAGGAAATTGGCATTCATCTTCACTGCCATTAGCATTTCATTTGTGCTCTCTGGTGATGAGACTGTATGTCAATTGACAATGAAAGGCCAGCATTGTGTTTCCTTGCTTGAATATATAATTGATCAATTATGGATTTATTTATTCTGTAGAGATATTAAAAAGTCAGGATTTCTTATGCTGTTTGCCTTCCACCTCATTATTACTAACTGTAAAAGTATTTGCAGCCAAATAAACTGTGGCTTGACTGTAGGAAATTCCCAGTTTCTCAGTCAAGTTCCTTGTATTCAAGTCATATCACATATTTTTTATTACCAGGCATGTACTACTTGTGTGGTTCTTAATGGTGCTTAGTCTTTCATGTATATTAGAATTTTGTTCAGAAGGAGCTGTTCTAAGAAGTAATTGGGAATACAGAATGTTTTTTATAAAGGAGCAGTAATAATTTTGTTGCACTGAAATTGCTGGTAGTCACTCAGGCTGTACCTACACCGAGCACATGTAATACTGAATACACAATAGCAAAAGCAAAATCTTTTCCTGGTTTCTTTGCTGTTTATTTTGTTTGTTTGTTTTTAATTTAGTTTTGTTTTGTTTTTAAATAGAGTAATAATAAATAAAACTATATGGAGCTGGATGTTAATATGGCTTCTACTAAATTGGCTGACATAGATTTACTAGTCCAGAGAGTCAAAAGTCAGATCAATTTTTGATCTTAGTACTTGATAGTATAATAAATGTATTGCTTAAAAACCCCAAACTCTTGCTTTTTAAAAAGGTAAGGAATAGGTTGCTGTAATGGAGTTCAGTATAGCTAAGCACATGTGGAGCAAAAATAATTCTTCATTGTATGCAAGTTTAAGCTCGTGTACTAGAAATAAAAGCAGTATTTCCTGAAGCCTGATTTTTTCTTAGCTTATTTTTAATAATAGGCTATGGTGAGATATTTTAATTGAGCCCATTGAGACAATTTTTAGTCTACTTCAGGTGAATCTTTAAAATTTGATTCACTAGTGGTAACAGATTTTCCCAGTATACTCTGCAGATGGTAATCGCTACTGGAATAAATTCTCAACGAGATGGAATTTACAAATGTTTCTGGAACCACTGGGCTGCTTTTCAGCATCAGATTGATAGCAGAATTTGCAGAGGTAGTTCTTTGGGGTTAGTTCACAATAGTGCGACTGGTTGAGGTCTTTTTATTATAGCTATTGCTAAAACTGGTCTGAAATGCTAGTTACAGAACTAACCTGAATGTTCTTCTTGTGCAGGTGCTTTGTAATAGTCCATGTTCCTCTACTGCTGCTTTATACAATAAGAAACTGTTAAACCAGTTCTGCACAAAGCAGAAGTTTTAATTTTCTCTCTCTTTTTTTTTCTTTTCTTTTTTTTTTTTTTAATTTAAGCACTACCAAAGTAAAATACCTTTTTTTAAAAGATGTTTGTGAAAGAGAAATATCTTAGAAAAACATGTGAAAATGCTAATGAGTAGTAATTTATTGTGATTGTGATGGTATTTCAGTGTTAACTATTTGTTTCTACAAATGTAAGGAAAACAATCGCTAGTTCTTTAAACTTATGAAAATTTTAATTTGGTAGCACAATGATTAAAGTTTTGTTGAAGGGTGTATACCTTTGGTCTTTTTCACACCTGTGTTTAAGTTAACTGGTTTTTGCATGCACAGACAGAAACTGCTTTAGGAGTAAGGGTTTATAGGAACAGGACACAAAGTATGCCCTTGTTCTTATTATATATTGGTCTTCGATAATTCAAGTGTAATAACTGATATTCCCACTTCAGAGCTCAGAAAGTGTACTTAAGCGAATGCAGATAGCCTATCTCTGTTGTTCAGTAGTGCAACAGTGTTGATTAACTGGCAAAAATGTCACCACCACCTAGGTGGAGTACCAAACTGAGAAAGAAACAATCACTGCGTTTTTTGGGAATCCCTTCAGCTTATGAATCAGGTTTCCTTCACTGATATTGCAGTTTTAATTTTTGTAGCAGACTTTCCCTTTATGAAACTTTAATAGTTTGAGATCCGTCAAATTGCACATTGTTGCAGCAAAATAGAAAATATTTATAAGCTTATTTTAATCAGTGATCATCTGTAAATAAAGTTAATCATTATTCTTTATTGTCAGCTGCTGCCTTATTGGCTAATTTATAGTCCAGGTTTTGAAATAAGGGTATAACAGTGGAGGAACCTGTATTTTTGTTCTTAAAAATGCACAGTTTTGCATGTAATCTTGCCGATAACATGTACAGATTTTTTTTTTTTTTAATATATATTCATTGTGGAATCCTCTAACATCATTAACTAATAGTATCTTTGGGAAGAGAAATAGAAGAATAGATCATATTATAATGTATCAATCAGTACATAATCATAAATCTTAGAGGATTTTTTTTTCTCCCCCTTGTGTTTTTCATGAGATGTTTGCATGTTCACATACATGTGTCATGTAAAACCAATTCACCTTTTTGAATTTTGGATGAAGCCAAAACTGTGTATGAATTTTTGGAAGATACGTTTAGTTTTGACTGAAGTCTTTTTTACACTGTACCAGGTTACAGTAGGTCATACACCAGTAAAACAGCATGGAGGAATTATAAACTAAAGAATTTGTTATTTGCCTTGGCGTTCCCTGCAGCTTTGGCACAGATCACATGTTGTGGACACCAGAGATGAGAGAGTTCCCAGATGAGATCTGGCTTACCCAGCCTACTCTTTCCTCTGGCTGGGAATGGCAAGGAAGGTATGAGTGGTTCACTAGGGAAAAAGCCTGTGGCTCTTGTTCCTTTCACCTGGGACAGCTGAGTCACCCACCTGAGCACAGGCTGGGGCAATCTCTCTGGCTCACAAGTGAACACTGTGTATTTGTCTCTACCAGTTTCATTGTCACCAGACATACATTTATATTTACCTAAGTGATCTAAGGCTACTAATGTGTTCTTATGCTTAATTTCCTGGTGTAATTTGCCATACCTCAGAGTCTGACTGTCCATGGGACTTTTCTTGTTCTCTCTCTTGAGATATCATTTTGATTAAAGTCTCATGGAGGGTGGAAGCAGGGTCTGACTCAGGTGGTTTTAATTTTACCTGCAGAGGAAGGCTTTTAAGTTTGATGTTGAACAGTAATAGCACAAACCCTTTTAACATCTGATGATTGACCTAGGTATCATCAGTGTGCCACCTTTCCTGTCAATTGGATGTCTTTCCCATCTTTGATACTGTCTGTATATCACTCTGCAGTCTAAAGATGCTTGAGAGAAGAGTAATTTGGATTAAATAACCTGTTACTCAGTAGCAGTCTTCCTGTACACTTAACGAGACAGGGGCCCTATCAAAAAGATGAAAAAGGTAGTTGTATGATTAAATATGGCATCATGAGGTCCAATTCTGAATTCATTATGCAATTTTGATGCTTCTCCTGCTGTTTGTTTGATAATTTTGCACCCTCTATCATATTCTTTAAGATTAATTTCTTTGTGTTTATATATATATATATATATATATATAATTCGTGCATGGTCAGTTTACAGTTTGTGAGAAGTACGGCTTTGAATAGCATCCATTTTGTTGAAGTGGCAACCAGAATACATCCTCAAGATTATCTGAATTTTTTTCCCTGTATTGTTTTATTTGCTGTAAATCAATAGATTCTGCCAGAGCCCAGCTCAGCGAGAGCAATCTGCTTTGTCTCTATCAATTTCATCATCTTCAGTCATCCTGATGATATTATTGACCAATTATATAAAATATTTTCATTCCCCAAACAGGGGGTGATGTATTGTTCTCTTTGCAAAATGCAAGGAAAAAGTAGTTACCATCCCTTCAGCTGGAGATCTTCTGGGGCAGCTGCTCAGTAATGATCTGCTTGACTCCGCTTGAATTGCGGGGTAAACTGCCTTACACTAAACTAAATACCTCTCCAAAGGGTGTGTACACAGATGATTATGGTGAATCACTTCATGCATGGTCACCTGCTTAGCAGCATAGTGATTGAGTGCATGAAGGAGCGAATAAGAGCCTTTGAAACATTTTAGCTGACCTGGGGCCAGCAGTGTCACTGAAAGCGCCTGTCCTGGCTCTTCTTTGTTGTAGAAATGACTTCTAAAGCTTTACTGATAAACTGAAAACTAATCTTTCTTTTCTTCTCCTGGTAGGGTTAGTTTTCAGGCAGATCAATCACCTGATCCAACTGACTGCATGGCTGATCATGCCCTGGTGTCAGCACCAGAGAGCAGCTGTAATGCAGTGTGAGGCTGGCGAGGGCAGGTCAGCCCTTTCAGCAGGGACAGTTCTGGGGCTCCAGCAGGAGCTAAACCAGTGTTTGTGGAAAAGCAGCTCTGGCACACCATACCACCATCCCTCTTGATTTTGTGCTTTCTGGAGAAAAGCCACGCACCTCAGTGATTTTGAGTGTCAAATAGCACTGTGATTAGGATGCTTTTCTTCTCTGCACTTGATTCTTAAAAGGAATCTGATACGGTGTTTCTTGCTGCAGACTGGCAGTGTCGTTTCTTGCAACAAACCACATTTGAATCCATCCGTAGGGCAGTCCCTTAGACAAAGATTTTATTTCCTTAAACCTGAATGAGAATGCAAACCCTCTTGAATTCCAGATACAATTCTCAATGCTCTCAGTATGCCATCCTATGATTAAACCGCAAGCACACTACAAACCTGAGAAGTTACGTTTTCCAGAGGTGTCTCTTACCCCTGCAGGTTTTTCTCTATCCCAACAAGGTATTTGCTTTAGCTTCTTTTGCTTTTATTGAGTCTGCTGTTATTGATTACATGGCTTCTAGCCCTCTCGTTTAAAGAGGTAGGAGAAGTTTGCTCTTTCATTTCTTGCTAGTAATTCTTCGAGTACTTCTACAAAATCATCTTTATCATCTATAGCAGCTGTCATCTTCCTCCGGCCCTGCGGCATCAGAAAATGGTGGCAGCGTATTCATTGCTGATGGCATTGACTTGAATCTGAAGAAATCCATTTTTGTAGTGTTATTCTCATATTTTGGCATTAAATTTTGAATTTTTTCTACACCAACTATACTATATAGTCAGCAGTATGATTGTTACAAATAACTTGTGTAGCAATCTTATTTTCGTTGCTTATGTTCTTAAAAACTGTAATTCCTGTTATTATGACAAGGCCCTTGCATCTGAAGATGGAGAACTGAGGCCTCCAAAACTTTTAGTTGCCCATCGGCTGGAAACTAGGTTAGAAAAATTGACTCATTGTTGGAAACTGAACCAATCTTCACTTTGCTGTTTAGCGCTGTAGCACTATCCTTGTTTTCCATCACTGGTGAAATATGGCAAATTGAAAGAGAGTGAGTGTGATTGGAGAAACTGTAAGTTTCTCTGTCAAGTGAAACGATCAGCTCAGCTTGTCTTAGTAGGGTTGTTGCATTGACCCTACTGTCCTATAATAGGAATGTTGATTTGAGCAGATTGTGTTCTTTCTATGATAAGAACCCAAATGCACACTTAACATCCAGTGAAATGCACACAGACATCAAAAAAAAAAAAAAAAATCCATAATACTGCCTATTATTGCCCAATAAATTATACCTTTGAAAAGTTTTATTGAAAACCAAATTATTTACTAGTAGGTTAAAATACACAATTTAGAAAATTGCTTTCTGGAAAAAGGAACTATTAAGTGGTTTGGACACAAAATTTTGCCAACATAAATAAATGTGTACTGATACTGTAGAAAATAACAGTCTTCCTGAGAAGTAACTTGTGATCGCTGCTATCTGTGTTCAGCATGTTGGTTCAGAACTGTTGTTGCAAAAACCTGACATTTTTCCTTTCAGTTCATCGCCTTCTATGTCCATGAAATTCACTTAAAACCTAATAATTGTCCGTATATATTCTTTATATTTAGAAATCCTTCATAACTCTAGATGTAATAAAAGCCAATTATGCAACTGTATTCTTGCACCATGGTACACATTTGGATTGTCGGTTTGCTATAGCATTTCATTAAAAACTATAAGAGTATCTGTAACTGACTCGTATAGTCACATATTCACGTGTTATTCATGTTTATGGTGTAATCTGTAGATCTACCAACACCCACCAAAACTCCAAATCTTTTGTGTAATGCATGGTTTGATTTTTCAGTTAAGTTCATGTTTCATGTAGAGGTTGAGACTTTAATACATTGGAAAAATAATTTCTGTTGCTTCTGGATTGCCAGGATATTTGGCACACAGTTGGAACATCTCTTGAACAGAAACTGTCTGCAGGGCCTAATAGCTACAAAGGGGAAAAATCGTATTCAGGTGTTATTGCAGTAGTTCTCAGACATACAACGATAGTGACACCTTTCTTTGGATTTCCACAGGAAAAAAAAGAGATTGACACTAGAAAGAGCATTCTCCTTCTTAAATGAACTAATTAAAGAAGACAAATACCATGGACAAAAGGCTTTCCAAGTGTGCTTTTCTACAGTAAGGTTGTCATTACAACGCGCATCTGAATATTCATACTGTCAGCTATGCTTTTCTAAGAAGCAGGGAAAAGGGAGCAAGAATTGGAAAAGTCCCCTCATTAGCAGCCTGGTGACTTTCATTGTGCTGATTACATAGATTGATATCCCTCCATTGCACTGATTTTCCAGCCCTTGTGGGTTTAGGAGGACTAAGGTGTGTCCTTCATCCCAGTCCATGTATGCCTCTGTCCGGGGGTGGTGGAAGAAAGGGAAGCAGCTGGGATTTGGTTCAGCCTTTTGCCCAAGTTTCTGCAATATGGTGGAGATGACTTTTATGTTTCATATGTGTGGTTTGCACACAATGGGAGGCCAACAACATGGACCTCAGCACTGAAGCGGTGCTGCCATTATCCTCCGCTGGCTTGTCTGGCCAGGTTTGGCGTTGACTGAATCTGAAGACTTCAGGATAGTGAGGCAGGCGATGCTGCTGCGAGGTTTCCATGGAAACCAAAGTGGGAGATGAGAAGCAACTAATAAGAGCTCAACTCTGCCAGCTCCTGGATGGTGATTTAAAAATACGGACTTTTAAAAATAACCCTTTACCTTATTTCCCCGCACCTAATCTTTGTTTCTGAAGAAAGGGATCAGAAAGGCAGTGTGATGCTAGCAGCAATGAATGAGAGCTCTCACTCACTGCTTTCATCTGCTGGCTGTCATGCAAGAGCTGTAAGTAGCAGTTTACTAGAACTGGCTGCAGGCTTATAAAGTGTGTAGTAATTGCAATTTTGGACTAGAAGAAAATGTGAAACACATTTTAAAGGTGTACTTCCACTCTTGTTTTCATCCTTTTGAATGCAGTGACTTCAGGGATGGCACAAAGGCACTTTCCAAACCATAAACTTACACTAGATACTAACTCTAGTAGAATGTATTTGTATTTTACTGCATGCAAAATACTGTTTGGTATTATGAAAAATGTTATTATGTATCAGTGAAAAAGTGAATTCTTTGTCAATCCTCTGTTAAATTTTTAGATTTTTTTTTTTCCTCAAAGGGTTTAGGAGCTAGAAAATGAGAATTGCATCAATTATATATATATATATAAAATTGAAAAATGGTACAACAGACCGTAGTTGGTCTTAAGGCTGAATTTAGTGCATTCAATCTCATGCTGAATTGATTTTTGCTGTTGTTATTTTAATATGACTCTCGGATGCTTGTATTAAACTTTAGAATACAGGAACTAGGTCTGATTTTGACTCAGCTTCTTAATTATTTAAAATGTTGAGAATTTAATAAAGAATAGAGGCACTCAAAGAGAGGTGGGAGCTCCACCACTTAGTGTCACATGGCAGTTCCCATCCATGCAGATGATAAACCAGAATGAGGAAACCAGCTAGCTGTTAGCCTTGTGCATCTGCATGCTTCTCCTTAGACTCAGCCATCCTGTCCTGTCCTGTCCCTCTAGATGATAACTTAGAGATCATGGAAAGACTGGAGCAGAGGTAGTGGGACACCGCCTTTCCACTATCCTGTTGCATGTGTGCAGGAATATTCCCATACTCTGTATTGTACCTGGAGTCTGATTTGCTCTCTGAGGCCGCTTGTGTATCTGATGGGCATGTCTGCAACCATGTGGTTGTTCTCTGCTGAGAAAAATCTTCAGAGAAACAAATTCAAAAATCAAGTTTGTGGAAACTGGGAGCTCTTTTGGGTGATCTAAGTACAGTTCATTTCTGTGGTAATGAATAAACTCCTGCACTTCACTCTCACTAGAGAAGTACTTCCAGAATTTTAAAGCAAGACAGTCTGCTTGTGTGGATAAGTAGAGGCAAAGTGACTGGTTAAGTAGAGGGAGAAAAGTTGTTTTGCTGGAAAAGGCCATATGCACAAAGGGGGTGTGGGGGGGAAGAGCAGAAAGAGAGGGGCATTTAAACTCTTTTTTCTGTGCATTTAGTAAACTTTTTTTCTAAAATTTCCCTTGGAAAACTCAGTTATCTTTAGAAAAAAACTGAAGCTCCACTATAGTGCAAACCAAAGGAATTTTAATTCACCTCTGAATGCAAATTGTTTCAGGTTGTGCAAGTTTCTGTTACATAGCCATTTCAATTTTTTTCAGACTTTTGGGGGGAGCAGGGAGAGAAAAGAGAATAGGGAAGGAGTATCTAAGGCTTATTTTAATTAATAGCCATTTAAGCATGAGCAATTCTCAGCATCTTAGTATTTTCTCCAGTAAAGAAGAAAGCGGTTGCTATCTGCTATGAATTTTATTTTTCCCTTTGATGTACTCTGGTATTCCTCCTGTTGATTATAATATACTTAACAGTTGTGCTTGCAGAGTTGCAGATGTAACGCATGCTGATTTGTCCTCCCAGAGGCATGGTAGCTTTGACATGCAATTTTTGAAATACTGTATTTGTCACTGTTGAAAAGCTTCTAAGACTATAAACATCATTAGCTCTTAAAAAAACCCCCAAACAATATCAATTGCTATATCTTGCTGTGTCTGTGCATATGCACAGATGTATGTGTAGAATAGTAGCAAAACATTGAATGTTGCCGTGGTGTAAATACCATAATCTGTAAAAGCACTTTTCAGTAGGTTTTTACTGGTGCAAAATAATCACTTTATTACAATTGCTGTCTTCCTTAGCACTCTGCTGACAAGGACTTGTCTTTTTTAGTACATTAGAGATGCCAGGATAAAAGTAGGGTTATAGTGCTGGCAGTAGTGGGAAGCAGGTCACTTTCCAGAGACAGTTAGTGAAATTTAGTCTTGTAAGTATGTGAGTTCCCCTTGGAACATGATCAAGGCACTTAAGCACTTCTTAATTTTTATAGCAAATCATAAGCCTGGATTGCCTTTTAAATCTGCTACCAAGTGACAGCAGTGGAAATGCTGCCAGAAGGACATACCTATCCATTTGTGGAAAAGAACTGGGACTGTATGTAAGTCTTGGTGTTTTCAGGGTAGTACCCATCACCAGAGGCTCTGAACATGATTTATTAAAATATTATTTTTTCTTCTTGTTAGCTAGCCCTGCTGGCACAATTTAAGCTTAAATATAATATATTTAATGATGTTTAATAATATTTAGACTAGTCCAGCTGGCATGAGTCACACTAAGTTAAAAAAAGATAACAGTTTTCATATAACTTACTTAGCTACTACTGCGATATGTCCTGACACATGTCTGTAGAAATGGAATAGTGTTAACTCATGATAGTACTATTGCAGGGCACTTTCTGGGTGTGGGGAGCAAATGTTGCCATTTTCTGTAAATGTTTCTTTTGGAAGAAAGAGTTAGGAAAAAATTTATAGCCTTGGTTCTGCTGCTGTGTATGGTTGTGTTTTTTAATTCATCCTTATGAGGTTTCCCTCTATTGCTTTAACAATTTCCTTGTTCTTCAGGAATGTTGCCTTCATGAGAGATAGTGCCCACGGGGGAGAGAAGCAAAGAGAAAAGGGGGCTTTTAAGTAACTTCAGTTAATCCCATTTGTCCTTCAAATTATTTCTGTTTCAAAGGGGCTACCTACCCTGTGAGTGTGTGATGGCCACCTATAAACGTCTGCAACTCTGTAGAGGTTGTTTCAGGCTGAGGTCAGGTTTGTACAGCTTTTATTAAAGAATCACTAGTACTACAGGTGGAACATGTTATAAGGTCTGTTTCATTTTGTTGGGTTTTTTTTTTTATTTTTCTTCACTATATAGAATTATGTCTTTGAATGTTTTTTTCTATCTTTTAGGTTTAAAATCTAAGTTGCAGTAACAGAGAGGACAGTTTCTTGCCTTAAGAAGTATCACTAACTGAAGCTGTTTTCTACTATTCACTCTCAATTTTTTTCCTTCTTAATGTTATCTCATTAAAACTATCATATCTTCCATATCTCATCAAATGATTTACTGAATCTGGTGAAATACAGACAAATATGTTTCCTCGGCCATTGTTTCAGGCAAAGAAGTTTGGCTAACATCAGCTCTCTTTAAAGAAATTATGTCTTATTTTCACCATCCCCTGTCAATTTCCTTTTCATTCATTTTATTCTTACTGGCAGGGCTCATGGCAAATGCATTTCACCTTTGAGAAGTTTTTATGACTTCCCTGAGCTTCCAGCTTTCTTGGGCCTGTATCTAAAGTGGCAGTTTTGGCCAGATTAAACGTATGCTAAAATAAAGGAATCAGTAAGCAGGTTAGACAGCTTTCCATGGTTGTTTTAATGATCACAAATACTGTAGCTAATTTAGATACAGCCATTACTAGATATAGCTGCCAGCTCAGGAAGAGGGGTACTGACCAAAATGTCAGAGTTGACTGATGGAGCAGTCATGAGTCTCCTGGCAGGAGTGTGCCAGCAGAAGAGAGGTAATTTCTTTGAAGAGGAAATTTACTGCTGTGCTCATAACAGGTTGAAATAAGAATTAAAGAGAAAAAAAAAGAGAAGTCTCTCTCTTATGTACAACCAGTTCAGAGGTGGCCCTTTCCACCAGGATGTGTGAGGAGAAGGTGACCAGAGAATAGCTAATTAATGTTTCTTCTGGATGCCCAGGAAAAGGTTTCCATGGCAGCTATTAAACATAACTGTCCAAAATGCAGTCTGTTCATTCAAGTTCACTTTAAATCCATGATTTAAGAGAAAGTGGGAGGAATGTGCCCTAGTTTTAGGCTCTTTTTTAACTGCCTGCTCTAATCTATGGTCAAGGACAGCATTCATGATAATGGCAGGACTGTTCTTGCAAGTTGGGGACCATGGATAGTTTTCTCCAGAAACAGGAGATACACATTTCAGTGCATATTTCTATGGTTTTTCAAGGTTGCACTGAAAGTTGCTTCTTTTGGTATTCAGGCTTCTGTCTTAGGTAAGGAGATAATTCACAGATGTTCATTAGGAACTCATAGTGATCAGAGAGGATGGATCTTTTACTGGAGTCTTCTAGTCTTCGAGCTGCTGTGCAAGTTTTGGATAGGAATTATGCATTTATTGTTGCACACTCAACTTACAGAATAGATCCAACTGATGTTTCAATTTTGTATTTCTAGAAACTTAGTGCTGCAGTGTTCTCTACTACTTTTCTGATGTCTTGTGGCCTTCAAAATTATATCATAAGCAGCTTCATTATGTGTCAGACAAGATAGTTTTTTACATCACACACATAACTGCGTATCAGACAAGATAGACTAAGTAGATTCTGCCTCTCTCTCCTTGACAAGATGATGTTTGGGGGGGGGGGTGTCGTTGCATTACTTCTTACACAAATTCTTTTTATCTGTACCTTCTTGATAGACAGCAGGCTCAGGCATTTTTTGGAATCAGTATGTTGGCTTGTATTTGAGGCTTATATTCCAAGTTTATGTCAGTATGTTGATTATTGCTGGAAAAATGTGGCTGGCACATAGTGAATTATACTGTTGAGTTCTTCAGGATTGAAACAAATATTTGCAAATACATCACAGTCCTTTCTCCACTGTTCTTTCGTTTTTCAATTCTCTGTTTCTGGAAGGAGTAGCAACGTAAGACTGGGGAGCTGGTGCGGATGGGCTGGAATTTCTGGGAGAGAAATTAATTTCAGTATTGAATAAGATAGATAAGATAATTATTTGATTTTACTTTAGATTATTAAAATTCTATTTAGGTTTCAAATCCTAGTGTATTTAGTAAAGAAAAAAAAAGCTAATGTCATTAGCATTTTCATTTATGGATAATTCTGTTTTAAGTTGTCCTTTCCCATGAGTAGTTTTAATATTGGTGCTATCTATTCCAGGAGAAGAGAAAGCAAAGGTTGCTTTTGGGTTGGGGGTTGGGAATTTACTTAAGCATGAGTCCCCGAAGAGCAGAACCACTTGAGTTCTGTTTAGCACTACCTTAGCTGGTTGAAATGTTTCAGGAGATAGTTATTGTATACAATATCTTCCATCATTTAGAAATTCATGTGAAATTATTTTAAGAGTATGAATTGTAAGAGTTACTTCAGTTACGAGTTCACAATTTTTGAACTGTGGAAAAAAAATCCATAAGTTTTGGGATAAACATTAGTTCTCTTTATAACTAACTGAAGTATTTTGATATATATGCATAAATATTACTATATCTATACAGCATAACAACATTTCAGTGGAAATACCTTGGGTGTATACCTCTTTGGCAGGATATATGCCTTGATCCTGAACTCATGGAAAATATTTTCTGGTTATATTAATAAGTACAGCAATACAGATTGTTAAAGCCCAGGGAAGCCTGTGTTTTACCTTTGTTGCAAATCTGAGTTTGCATGTAAGTGCATATGATGACATGTACATCCGTTCCCTTCTAGACTTCCAGAAATCAACAAACACTTTAATTAGATTTTGCTATTATAATCCACATTTTGTATCTCTTTGAACAGCAAAATCTAAATGAGTGAAGTCTACAGATTCATAAGGTATAGGCTTATATTTCAGATTTTGTTCCTGAAAATATGTGGTTTTCCTAGAATAAGTTTTGAGAGGGTCAGAAATAGGCACAAGTTCCCAAGCTCTAAAGATCTTAGTATTTCATAGCTCTTCCCATCTGGATTTCAGCCTAATTTGACACATATATTGTAGTTGACCTCAGACAGAATAATTCAGATGTTTGAACCTCTTAGATGTGTAGCCAAAAGCGAATTGTCTTCTTGCATGTATTTTTAAACATCTGCAAGCTGAGCTGGTAAGTAGAATGCAAATTCAAGGACTTGAAGATACCTGTGAGGTTATGAAAATCCCTTTGGGACTGTGGGGAATCCTGGGGCTTATGAACATGCTTTTTTCAGGCACGCTGTATTTAGAAATTTAGTATTTGCTTTCATTTCTGTTAACTGAAGTATAAATGACAATGGAAGTAGCTCATCAATAATTTAATAGTAAAGATAATATCTTTTGTTGAACCTTTTAATGCATATTCCATGAGGACTAGAGGAATCATTTCCTGCAGTTTGTATTTCTGCTATGTTTGGATATAAGAATCATTTGTTGTTCATGTATGCCAAAAAAAAGATTAATATTGTAGCCAGTTAATACCAGCGAAACTGTTTCTGTCAATAGCTCTGTTTTACTCAGATAAGTGCCAATGCATAGACAAATGAGATTTCCAATATATGCAGAGGAATTCCCATGCCTTTTAGTTAGGAATAGGAAGGGGATAACTTCTCAGCTCTTAATCGTATTATCATGTGGGGTTTAGGTGGGGAGTTTTGAGTTAGCACTTTGAAACTGTTGGCAAACATAATGATGGGTTCATTGTTTTAGCTTGATATGTATAGTTTACGTATGTATATAAATGCCCTACTTCAGTTATTCAGCAGCTTTTGCTTGAGATATCGCATTCTCTGACTATATTTCTTTTAAGGCAGTGTGGGGAAGACTGCATTTCAGTAGGATGCCATCCATCCACCAGTTGACCTTTGAGGGAGAATGGCATTTAAGCATTGATTTTTGAAATACTAACATTGTCTGTAACCATGGGTTTGATTCCAAGAAGGGATTGTTTGGTCCTTCGCCACTATGAAGCCTATAGCATGAGCTCTGCTGAGGTGGTTTTTTTTTCTGTGGAGGTTGTTCTCTCAGCTACAAAAACACAATTGCTTTTTCTGTAATGGTAAGCTCTTGCTTTTAGCCAAATTCCTGTTTAGTCGTAGGCTCATAATTTGGACCAGATGGCTCTTCTACCAGCCATCCTGAATAACGTTACTTTTCAGTGGCTGATGAAATGACTTGGTGCAGTGATATATAAGCAGCTCGCAAGTCTTTGAAAAGTTGCAATCTGTTTTCAGGATCATTGTGAGCATTGACCAAAACAGAAAAAGATCTCTTATGGTAAGGAAATCGGTGTGAGCCACAATGTTTTAGATGACTTTGCATCATGTGCTATGATGCAGCTACAGTAGGTTAAAAACTTTCCTTAAGGTTGCTAAATTCCAGTCTGTACAGTCCTTTATTGTAAAAGCTGTTGTTTTATAAAAGTGAAGGCAGCAAACCACACAGGCCCCTGCAAGTTTGTGAGTTGTTATGGCATCCCTATACAGGATCTGCTGCCAGTACAAATCTGCAGACAAGACCAAATGTCCTGTCAGCTCTCCACAACAATCCCTTTTCTTCTGAAGATCTTGTTTTAAAAAATAGACAAATGTATTAGTCTGGGATGCTAAGTTTTCTTGGCTTTGATATTTATCAGGAGAGTGGAGTGCATTGCTTGAGGAAGCAGTAGAAATTTCCACATGTTTTGTATAATATCAGGGTCATGTTTGTCTCCTTGTCTTCAGAAATGAGGCGTGCAGGAGCTACTTCTCTGAATAGTCCCCTCATTGATCTTATTACGCAAAACAATATCTCATATTTTGGCAGTGATAACTGAGTGTAGTATCTTTTTCAGTCAATGGAAGTGAGGAGCTGTGGTTATGATGTTTCCCATCTGTGCCATGGGAATTAGCTGTCTTTCTCCCATGTGCCTCAGTAAAATGTTGGCCTTGAGCTTAAAATACTTGAGGAGGAGAAAAAAAAGAAAAATAATTTATCTCCATTCCATAAAAGCAAAATATACAGCAACAAGATCCAGATGGGAATTCAAGTGTATTTATGAGCATTAAAACCACAATGTTTAGGAGTGGTGATTTGGTACATCAGCAACCAGGAATAGGAATTGGCCTTAACTGGTGTAATTTCAACTGAGAATGATAAGACTGTAGTAATTTTCTGACTATACACCTTATAACAGGTTGACATACAAATACCTGAACCAGAAGAAATGTGTTAGAGAACATCCTTATGTACTCAAATCCTTTTTTTAGGAATCTTTTAAAATCTTGGTTTGAAAGGTGCCAATGACTTTCAGGGATGTGCATTGTCTGGGAAAACAAAGGTCCTCTGAGACTGGCGTTTTTGTGGTGATGAGCTGAGACACAGCTGCCTGAGCAGTGTTTCAGAATGGAAACAAGGAGAGAAATCTGATGCAGCTTGTTTGCAGAGAACATCAGTGCGCTGTGGTTTTGCGAGATTGTGACACTTTGATTAACTCTGAAGTTTTCAGTGATGTCTCATTGTGAGGTAAACTGAAGTGTAGAGCCTGTTAAAGACCTATTTCAGCTATTAAGTGAAGCTTAATTTGTAATGAGCTTGAAAGGAAACCATTTCTTGGAAAAAAAATATAATTACTCAGAGGCTATCAAGTCAAGCTTTTATGTGAGTCTAAGTGTATTCGGCAGTGTGGCTGTTCTTGTGAGTTTATTTCTGTCATGTCTTAAACACCACGCTTGTCACCTGTATTGTAGAAAACAACCTTTGTACTTTGTGCTTTTCAGGCCTTGCTGACAGAGCAGTAAAGCTACCACAAATTGTCTTTCTCTCACCTTGTGCTTTCACTTCACAGATGCTGGGGGCTCGCTGAGCCGTCACTGGCCCTTTGCAGCGAGACTGTGCCGAGCAGAAAGGCTGTGGTGAGCCTCTTCCTGCATCCTGCAGGAGCCTGGCACTGAACGTGGCAAAACCCTCGGGGGGGTAACACAGGTGGGTGAAAAATGGGAGGGACATGTCTCCTTATTGATTTTGCATTAATGTTTGACACATAGAGTAGGGATAATAGTCCAGTTACCCTCAAGACACTCACCATTATACAAAATAAATGTCAGCGCTTGCCCTCTATAGTGCACGCAGCCTTCTAACACACACAGTTAATTTGAAGATTTCAAAATTTTAGTTTGTCCATTCTTCTCTCTTGGCAAAGTACAATTAATTAGTATGTCCTGAAATAATAATTAAAATGTAACATCAGGGCTTTTTTTCTGCTCCCTGTTGTTTTCGGGAGTCTTAGAGAAAGAATAAATGTCCAGGCTTGTCACCAAGGTTAAATGCTTAGGTTGGATCCATCCTGTTTTCTCCTGTTCTCTGCTGCACTTCTCCTTGCATCTCTCACCCTTTTTGTTGACTTCTTAGTAAAGGTCCAGTTTCAGAGAGTCAGTACTGGAGAATGCTGATGCTGAGCATAGATTAATTTCTGATAAATCATGAGTCAGTGATTGGACAAAACATGAGTCTCAAGGCTCAGATTTGGAGAGACATAGTTCTTATTTGTGGTTGTTTTTTTTAAAAAACAATCCCTATATTTTTCTTGAATTTATTTTCTAAGCTACTAAGATTGCACTTGGGTGCAAGCTTTTGTAATTTTATTGCCTGCAAATGATGCAGGTTTTATAGCTAGAGACTGAAATCGCTTTTTAGTCCAACAAAGGTCCACAAAAAAAAGAGAGAAAGATGCTTTTGCATTCTACTTTTTCAGAGTACGAAAGTTGTAGTGTGGGAACACTCTGAGATTTGTAGAGAAAAGTTTCAGTCTTCTGCTGAGAATGGCAACTGTAGGTGTCATTATGGAGAGCACTAATCAATGACACATGGAAAGAAATAGCTAATTAACATATTTTATTTCCTAGGGAAATAATTTGAATAATGTGAAATAATTTGATAGTGGATATTCTGAACCCAAAGGACAGGACTGGAAATGACCAGGGTGTGAGCTCTCTATGGTGATTGAAATCATCCAGACAAGCCGGAGCTGCGCAACTCATGCATGTAGATAGTACCTTCTGGGATGAGAACTTGATTTTCATTGTATATTTTCTGGAGCTGTTTCCTCCTTTCAGTGGTCTTTAATTTCTTATAGACTAAAAAAAAATAAAAAATAAAAAATAAAGGTATAAGGTATCTTGGGAAGAAACTGTAGAGATACCAAATTAGCTGCTTGAAATAAATGAGTTCTTTTTAGGAAACACAGAAATACTGACTTGTTTACTTAAACAGCTGCTGCTTTGTGGTCTCTATGCCTAGTCTTGGGCAGGTAATATATTCAAGGCTTGAAGAACAAAGGGGTGTAAGCTTCATTTCTTCTCCTTTTATTCTTTTGAATTACTATACAGTAATTTATGTAGGTGGCTTCTTTTTCTCCCTTAGTAACTGCCTACTTTCCTTGCTGTGTTTTCTTGCATAGGATCACAGATGACTACATATCTACTTCAGTGATATTAGAAATGGACTAGATAATGTCAGATTTCTATACTGATATATCTCCAAAGTATGTAAAAAAAAAAAGGGGGGGGGGGGAGGAAAAGAAAGATTACAATTTTTCTGCTTGAAGAAATAGAATACTGATTACAAACTAAGGCAGTGGAGTGCTTGAAACTGTGCTACTATTTCATATCTTAATTTTAAAATGGTACCACAACACACTGCACCAAAAAAAAAAAAAAGGAAATAAAAATTGACTTTTTGCTGTGTACCATTTTCAATGTTCTTTGATTCATAAATGTTTTAATTTCTTCCTTAGTAATCTGCCAAATCTAGAAACATACATTTTGTTATTCAGAGTAAATTGCTGTGCTTGATTTTAACTGGATATTACAGTAAAAGTATTATTTATTTTTTTTTACTGACAATATGCTGAAGTGTGAACTGTATGCCAAGTTAATTGAATTATATTTTGCCATTACTTATCCTGTTAAACACATAATTTTTTCAACAAGATAGAAAATGTATTTTAACTTTCAGTAAGAAAGACAGACTCTTGCCCATTTTTTACTTAATGATACTTTATTTAAAATATTTTCTAAGAAATGAAAATGAAGATTATTTAATGTTTTGGGTTTTTTTTTCACCAAGGACGACAATACTGAGAAGAGCAGAAACTTCATGAGGAGTATGTTTCTCTGTTCTCAGGAGATGCAAATACCATTTGTTTTATCATATTAACAAAATTCTCATGTTGTGGATTATAGTCTGTTTATAGGTTCTGGTACAGAAAATTATTTTGAGATGCAGTTAAAGAAGTAAGCCTGTAATAGTTTGTTATGTGAATTCCCGTTGCTCGTTCCTATTGTAGAGGTAATGACTGGGGGCTGAGAATGAAATGAAATTCCCCATTGGGTAGATACACACTCAGTTATTATTGCTTCTCTGGGTACTGAGTTATAGACTAGTTGAAAGTGAGAACCTCTATAAGTTCTTAGCCTTTGACTCTGAATAAGCGAGGTAGTCACATGACATAAATCACCTCCAAAGAAAAAGCTCCTCTTCAGAAAGAGTTGTTGAAAGACTGTGGCTACATTAGTGATAAAAAGCAGAGGTAACACAGAATCCCTGATGTCTCAGGATGATGTGGTGAGACTTTGACTTGTCCCACAGCATGCAGTTTTATTTTACTAATTTTCTTCCAACAAGTTTTGGATTTACTTTTTTGCCACGGGCAGCTGTAATGCTTTCAAGGATTGATTACAAAATGGAAATAGCAACTCTACAGTTGATAAGTTGTTGGAACTGTTTAGTGCCAGAGCGTGGCAAACCTACTTGGAATGTGTTATCTCTAACATACATTTCTATTTTGTAGTACATCTGCACAGGCTTCCTGGGCAGCTTTAACTAGTAAGGAACAATATGCAGGGATGCTCATGCTCTGGTAATGTCACAGTGCTGGCTATACATTAACGGGAAATACTGAGGGCAAGTGCCAAATAAGGATAGTATTGCTTCAGTGGAAAAAGTCACTGTTGCTGATAGCTAGTGACAGACTTTGAATTGGTGAAAGATATATAGTCAGAAGCTCATTGTTTCATTAATGACCGATGACATAATTCAGTAATGTCATTTAAAATCAATACTTAATAAGAAATTGCCTATTCTTAACACATAATAGCATCCCTATTATTCCAATGATTTAGATTCCGTGGTCCAGCAGCCCGGCCTTGGGGACACTAGCTAGAAAGTTTGGCTGGTAATGTTTAACAACAGCCAGGGGAGCGAAGCCGCCTAAACTGCATGAGATATGAGGAGCAAGGAAATTCCTCTGATCTGGTAAATACCTGTTGCTCACAGTTCACTGTCACTATCTCTTTCAAAAGGACCACTTATCTCATAATACATTGCACTTCTTTATATTTCTTTCTTAACGGAAGTTAATTTTTTTCAGGTGTATGAACACATGATGTTTATTTGTGTGACTCCTGGTTTTGAATAGCAACTAAGAATGTGTTTAAGTGAAATGTCCAATAACCTACTAAATACGTAGCTAATGAAACAATAATTTTTGCAAACTATGTATTGGGTAGGTGATGAAATGATGTAAAGGTAAGTCACACCACAAGAAGTGCAAAATTTAAGTCAATGAGTTTTGGGATCTTTTAATTTGTTCAATTGGCTTTAAGTTAGGGAGATACATATTTTTATTGCCCATTTGAGAGCTTTATTAGGAAAAACTGCTGAGGCACAGTTGTAGTTTAAAACCAGTAGCACTCGACAAGTGTTAAGTGCAGCAGGCAAGCGCATTTGCGTATGTTGGCAATGAAGAGGATAACTTCCTTCTTCATTGTTAATTTCATGGAAGTTAAGTGTGTTTACAGTTGCATATCTTTAGTTAGTCTGTGGCTTTCATGCAAGTCCAAAGAAAGTCAATCAGGAGGATCAGTATTCCAGAAAAATGGACAACAAAGACCACAATTTACAAGAATTATTCTCTTAAAGAAAAGATACAAGGTGTAGATTCAAGTACATGAAAGGTTGCTGCAAAGAGTAAAATAATAAACCATCCTCTTTGTCTGTGGGGAGCAGCACAAGAATAATAATGCACTTCAATTGTAGTGAGGGAGATTTAAATTAGACATTAGGGAAAACTTCCTAAATGTAAGGTTGGTGAAGGACAGAAGGTGATTCATTAGAGATGCTGCAGCATCCCTGGTGGCAATTTTGGGAATGAGTTAGGGAAACATCTGGGAGACCCAGGTTATTGATACTTTTTGGAAGCAGAGGGGTGATGAGATGGCTCCTGATATCCTTACCCTCCCTGCCTTGCCCAGCTTTGTTTATATGCAGTGAGGTTAGAAGCTCTGAACTGAACAGCTTCTTTACCCTGGACTTTTTTATGATTCTATGACTTATTTTACCCTTGTTAGGGTATAAGATAATGTTTTAATATACTTTTCACTGGCAAGTTTCTGTAACTTTCTTTTCCCAAGACAGGTGTTGAGAGAATAGTCAAATCCAAACAAGATTTGGATGTAGTATGTCTTTTTAACACTACTTAAACCCTGGTTTTGTATAATTTGTCAGTAGTCTTTGTTCATAACTTGTAAACAAAGTATTTTTTCTAATAATTTGAGACAAAATTTGCATATTGTTATTGTATAAAATTGAACATCAGAAATTTATGGCTTAAGTTCTGTTTAAGGAAGATTTGCTGAAATTAATTAAAATGAGGATTGCAAAGTGTCCCTTTTTATGTATATAGAAGCATAAACAAAGTCACTTTTATTTGGAGTCTACATGGCACTACATCCTTTTCCACATCAGTTTAAACTTTTGTTCTCCAGAAAAGGTGTTATTTACAGTAAAATCCTACAGTATTCAAAGTAATATAATGTGTCTGGTAACAGCTGATGAAGACATTGTTTTCTAGAATAGACGGTAAAGTTCATTGGAGCATTAGAGAGGGTATTCTTGGTATCTCATATGTAGATACAGTCTAGACACTTGAATAATCAGCAGTCATTAGAATGTCTGCCTGTAAGAATACCACTGTTGATGGTGAGAAAATGCTCATTGTCTTTTTTCCCTGTTTTTCTTAGTATCTGACCTTTCATGCTTAGATACTAATTTGCCCTAGTTGTAGTTTGTCTTTCTATTTCTTCTTTTTGTTTCAATTCAAGAGCTGTAAAAGGAATATAGTATTGAAGGCCCCACTGATGTGTTTTCATTGAATAATAACAGAAGTTAACTGACTGATATTATGCAGTCCTAATTAGTTTTATTTACAGCATTGGAGATTAGAAAAGCGCTTTCTAAAATATCTTCAAACCATTGTTTTTCACAACTGCTTATTCCAATGTGCTTTTAGATTTGGAAAAAGATCAATGCAAAGTTCTATCAATATTTTTTAATTAGGAAAAAATTTAATTGTAATCTCAGACTTCAAATAGATACATGGTCTTTCTGAGTACTAAAATGGTGGCATAGGTGGCTCCTGCTTCTCTTAAGTCTCTTCTTTGAAAAGCACAATTAAAAGTGTGTTTTTGTTACTACGTCCACCACATATTAGTTCTGCAGGAGTTTTAAAGGGGGAATTTGCTTTATGTCCAACAAGATGGGTCTGAAGTGTGACACATGAGAGAAAATACATTCTAGTGGGTTTTTAATAGATTTAGAAAAAAATACTGTTTGTCTTACAGAAACAAGTAAAGGGCCTCCTGTGACACATAAGATTTTGTAAGCACACTGAACTGGCAATCAGCTAATCTCTAGTGTCAGAACGATATCAGTAATTGGATCCCCTATGAAACAGCAGGAGTCAGTGGTGGGTGGATTGTTTCTTTGCAGTACAATGCAGGCAGCTGAGTTCTCTGTGCTCAGCTGTGAGGTTGTGGGAGCATGATTGCCACAGTACCAGGAGAATTGAGGCAGGTTTTTAATTACTGCTTTATTGAATTATTTGGTGTTATTTCTTGCAAGTGCGCAGTGAAGCACCATGTGAGAATACTAATTTCTATTCAGTTAATCATGGATGGTGTCACTTCCGCTGCATGCTTGTAGCCTGCTTGTTAGTTTTATATTATTCATGAGAGATACCACTTTTACATTTCTGTGGTTAACATAGGTGAATTTTTGAATCAGAAATAACATTATTAATGTGTTTGTGATACTATGATTGAAAGTCACAGGAGAGATTTCAGCTTTACAGGGTGCCTCCATGGGAATGCCGTGTTGTTTGAGAACAAAACCAACCCAAAATGTAGAAGGCAGAAATAAGAAAGGATTTTATTTTCTGTTGTTTGTAATACATAGACCTGTTTTGACTCAACTAATTATCAGAAGTCCCTGTTCTGCTGTGATTATTTTCACCAAGAGCAATGACTCCTACCAGATATATCCTTATATTTTGAAAGAGTGGTTTAAATATGTATATATATATATGGGGGTTTGTGTCTATTTGATGTTTAAGTTAATTTTACAGACAGTCATAGATGTAAGATGCTCTTTCTCTTTTAGCTGCCTCAGTCCATACTTCTGCAAAATAGTACAGCATATTTTTCAAGCCATTTAGGTCCCTAAAAGGCTAACTTTGTAATCACTTAAGTGCCAAATAAAGCCACTCCTTTGAAATTGTATAAACAAATGTTATTATCATATAATGTATTTAACATGACTTAAACAACAATTTCAAGCTTTTGAAGTTGTTTTTTTTCCCTCAGGTATGACATAATTTCCCCTCCCCCATCACCTGCAACTTTTATTGATGCTTGAATGAGCCAAAATACTTGGAATCTGTTTTTCTATCTTATGCTAAGCATGGAAGATCTCAAAGTTAGTCCCTATTCCATTAAGCAGAATTGGAAATGGAGAATGTCGCTGGGGGGGAATATATAGAAGGAGCATTTTAAAATGGGTTTTACTTATAATTGATGCTTATGTGTTCTACATGCATACTCTCTTTTAATAACTTTGCAAGAAATTATTGCATTTTTAGTGTTTATCCTCATCTGCAGTGTCACTTGATTTGTTACTTTGCAGATCAGAACCAAGCAAATAGAGGGAGAACAGTATTGTTCAGCATTCTCAGCCATGTGCCATTTGCTCTATGCACTGTAACTACAGTAAACTGCTATTTCATGCAGTTAAAGAAGGATTAAAACTGGCTTTGTAAAGAGATCAAGGAGGATGGTTTAGAGCCAGTAAGTTTTAATAACATTTCAGAGAAAGAAAATCTTTGATCTAACTGGGCATAGAAAAGCAGGGAGTTTCTTCAAGACATCATTGCAAAAAGGAATCACCAATTTTTCTAGTAGTTATTCAGCTACTCAGCCCAATTACTTGTCCTTCATTTTGTAAAGTGTATCTTTTCTCTTTGAACTTACTTGCTTTTCTTCCAAGAACTGTTTCACAAAAGTTACTTTTTTAAATGAAAGTATTTACTACTGGTGAGCTCAAATCAGTTTTGTCTTTTCTGACCTACTCTAGCGAAGTAATGATAATAATAATAATAATAATAATAATAATAATAATAAATAATAAAAAAGAGGCGTATTGGCCTAGTTTGATTGTCTGATGAATGTTACAGAGAAGCGAAGTCTCCTCTTGCAGAGTTCTTAAATATCTGACCATGACTCTACCCTAGCTTTCCTGGGATGTTAGCCCTGGGGCATTCATTCAGAAATTGGTTTGAGGTTTTTCGTCTTTCTTTTCAAAGCACACACACTTTCTTTTCGACACACACACTTATGTTTTGGGTTTTTTTTTTACATTGTTTCTAAACCCCCACATCCTGCCATAATTTCCCCAGTCTTAAAATGTTTTTTCTCCCCTACGTTAAGGAAGTTTTTGTGAGAAGGCATTATATGCAGGATTTTGCTGCAGACACTTTTCACTACTCTAAATGAATACTGCTTTTGCAGCGTATTTTGGCAGATAGAGCAAAGTGATAAGATCGCTATGTAGGAAAGTTGGACAAATACATCAGTGCTGTACTTGGCACTGATATTTTTCCAAATACCCCATTTTCTTAGTTATCTTTTTTACGTTCCACATAATCCCAGTCTTACAGTTTCAGGGTCTTAATGAGATCCCAACTTGCTGGTTAGCACTTCTCTGTAGATATTTTTCAACAACATTATACAAAAGGTAGTTTCCTTTATTTTCTTTATGTGAGAAATGCCATTTAGGTTTTACTTTACTTTCCCCAGATACACATCCTTTCACCTGCTGTTCCTGTGGCTTGGTGTGCAGTGAGACAGCTTCTTGGTTCTTAGTGCTGGCTTGCTCTGACAGGCTGTGTTGACTAATTGGTCTCTGCCATTTTCTTGATCTTTACCTCCTTTCTCTTGCTTTCCTAGTTAGAGCAGAGCCTCACTGAGAACAACCCACAGGAAAGCGCTCTCCTTGAGCTTCTGACAACCACCTTGTCTCTTGCTTAGTGCTATTATTAACAAAACAAAAGCAAAAGTCCTCATGTGGGCTTCCTGAGAGTAGTGAGGAGTCAAACTGTGAATTAAACATCTTTTGCCTGCATGTCAGCTAAGAAAGAAACAGCTGAGTGATGTTCGAAGCACAGATTGATAGGCTTTTTAAGATCACCAGAAACTAACTGTTAAGTTTTTGATGCTGTTTCTTTTAAAGGAAATAATAATAAAAAAGGAATAATATAATGTCAGATTTAGTAAGGTAATAGTCCTAACAACTGACTCACAAGGCAGGCATATTATAAGTACAGTACTGCATTCTCACACACTGTATACAATTTATAGAATCTTTCTGCTCTTCAGGTTAAGTAACTCCGTATAGAAATGGATAGCATTATCTGTGTTCAGAAAAAATGAAAGAAATTAATGCTGTGATTGAATCTTGTATTTACCTGCTTCACTAGAATTTTAATACAGTTCAGAAATTAAAGAGAAGCTTTCTATTCACAGTGCTGCATGTCGTTATTTTAAAAACATTTTCTGGTGAATTGATGCCACTATAGAGCAGAATAGGCAACTTTTTAATGTGAAATTCAAGTTGGGATTTTTCAACAGATGCAGATAGAATATTTTGTGCATTCAGATTTAAAGTTCCACTTTAAAAAAGTGTACTGAGCAGAATACAGGAATTTACAATGACAGCATCTAAACTGTCTTGATTCCGCCCAATCAAAATGCCCTGTAATATGATTGTGTTTTAAACATTCCAGTATTCGTGATGCTAAAAAATGAATAGCAATTTCATTCTCTTTTTTCTGTGTATTTTCTTTTCCCTTAAGACAGAAGAGAGACAAATGATCCAAAGTTAAAGCTTAGGTAGTCAAACCAAGGCATCATATATGCAGCAGACAGACAACTTTTGGGACTCTTTGACTTCAAATCTCTTAGTTGAATAGACAACACCAACTGAGAAGTGTAATCACACTTTGTTGGGGGGAAACAAAGCAGAATTCTGACAACTTGCTCTTTGCTAGAGCTTGCTGCCTTTAGTTGCTCATAGCTGTGGATACATGTGATCACCTTTTCTTTGCTATTTTTAAGCGGCTTTAAGGTAATGCTCCTCACAAAAACCAGAACAGAAATGGATCCTAACTGAGGAAAGCCATTCAAAGACTTTTCTCAAAACTAAATCATCTACGCAAAGTACCTATCGTTGTTCTTTGAAATGAAGGTAAGATTTCTAGTGTGAGATGTCCCTGCCCATGGTAGGGGGGTTGGACTAGATGATCTTAAGGCCCTTTCCAACCCTAACCATTC
>JBCJKH010063395.1:0-13058 GCA_039877255.1 Loriculus beryllinus
CTCACAGGGAAGAATTTCTTCCTAATGTCTCATCTCAATCTCCCCTCTGTCAGGTTAAAGCCATTCCCCCTTGTCCTATCACTACAGGCCCTTGTCAAAAGCCCCTCTCCAGATTTCTTGTCACCCCTTTAGGCACTGGAAGCTGCTCTAAGTTCTTCCTGGAGCGTTGTCTTTTCGAGGCTGCCCCAGCCCAGCTCTCTCAGCCTGGCTCCAGAGCAGAGCTGCTCCAGCCCTTGGAGCCTCCTCTGGACTCGCTCCATAAGCTCCACATCCCTCTTGTGTTGTTGCCCTAGAACTGGACACAGGACTGCAGGAGGGGTCTCACCAGAGCACAGTATGGGGGGAGAATCCCCTCCCTCCAGCTGCTGGTCACACTCTGGGGATGCATCCCAGAGCATACAGACACATGGCTGGTTTCTGGGCTGCAGGCACACTGCTGGGTCATGGGGAGCTTCTCCTCCACGAATAGGGACTGTATGCAGCATTTCTTTTCTATTACTGAGTATTACTGAGTATGTTCTAAAGGTGTTGAGGCCTTGCAGGGTTACTTGCATAAGGCAAATATCATATGCGTTTATTCTGTGCTGTCAGTGGTAGCGAGACCGCCAGACCTCACCCATATGTCAGCTGGCTATGTATGCTGCTTTGGTTTTGGCTGCTAGGTTCATGCATAATGCTCCCATTGGCAGCGTAACAAAGCTGCTTCTAAAATAAGAATTTTCTGTGTTCCTGAAGGAAGTATCAAGAAGTAACATCTCTGATAATCCAGTAAATGGCTTTCCCCCTGCTGATACTGCTCATTTCTCACATGGGAGAAGTATGAAAGAAGAGTGTTTTTCTTATTTTAGGCATTTGTCAATCATTGTGGATTTATAGAAAAGAGTTGGGGAAGAGACTCGTGAAATGTAATGAGGAATGAAAGACGTGCCTCAACCTAGCAGCATCATGCATGAGGCCAGTGACGAATCATATGGTCACTTCAGTTAACCTCTGCATGCCAGTGAAATGTAGTTATTGTTTTCTCTGTCATTTATTTCACAGTTTTGCCTGTCTCCTCAGCTGTAATTATCATTCCATCGGGGTTCTGTCTAGGAAAGTAGAACCATCTGGGGAAATCAGCATTGCTTCACTCAGTCTCAGCTGGAATTAAAATTATCTGCTGCAAAGATGAAGGAGGAGGAAAAAATACAGAATACCTTGTCATGGGAATTGTTGACCTGCGTCTACAGTTCAGTATGAGAAATAAATTGTATTTAATTACATACTGTAATGGACACTAGCATTACAAAAAAACCCAAACAAACAGAAGGAGAAAGTTTGCTCCTATATAGCAGATAGGCTGTCTTGGAATTATGGTGCATATGTGCTTTCATGAAAGCCAATGAATTGTTCCCACTTACACAGATGACAGGATGAGACCAGCATGTCTTAAAATCAGTGAAATACATTAATTCTCATTCCTAAAATATGACCTCATACTCCCAGGACTGCAGAAACTGAGGATGTTCAATAAATTAGTCCAGCAGCCTTTTACCTCTGGGTCTGAACCCTGCTTAGATCACCAGTTGAAATGAATTTCTGTCTTCATTTGAAGCGAGTCTCCTCTGAATATTTATTGACATTAAAAAACTACTTTGGCATCTGGCACAATTTGACATGATTAATTGTTACTGTTAGAAGAGAGAAGGGAAGCAGTTAGAGCAGAGGGCTGTTGTAGCGTTTGGGAGCCTGCACAGTGATTGCTAAACTCATGTTGTTAGTGCCAGGCCTACACTTCCCAAAATCCCAGGAAGCTAATGTTAACAAAGCATTTGTGTGTATGTGGTTGAGGGAGAAGGATCATCAACAAACATGTTAGCGAGTCGCTTGTTCAGAATCACAATATATCCAACACGATTCAGCACCAGTGTCTGAAGGGAGGCTTGCTGCTGATCATTCTAAGTTGTGTCGCAAAGTTGTCAGTGCAAAGAACACATTGGCCAACTTATCCAATAACATGAGAGTTAAAGTCACATCAGGAAATGGTGTTGAATGAACAGTTCTCTGAGCACTGGAGCAAACGAAGCCTGATGTTTTATGAATTTGTATCCAGTGTTTTGACAGGATAGGATTTGCTAAAGTGTGAGTTTTTCCTGCTAGGATGTTTCTGTCATTGCTCTGCTGTACAGATCACGCAGTAGCTGCTAATTACTTATTTTGTCACCTGTCTCTTGGTGAGTAATACACAGTTGCTCTGCTCTATCCAGCCTCAGTCATCGGTGTATAAATCAGCATATAAAATTCCCACTATTGCTGACTCTCCCTGGATAAGATGGGCTCAGAGCCTTTGCTCTCTCTTGCAGGTTTTTTTAACTTGAATTGCCCACACGATTCCTGCTCTGGCTGCAGTGAAGTGTGCAGTGAGGCAGGCAAGTAAAGGCGCAGGAGGGAGAAAAGCCCAAGTTCTCAGTCATAAAGGTAGTGTATCATGGAATCACAGAGTGGTTTGGGTTGGGAGGACCTTAAAGCTAAGCTGCAGAGCTGATAACTAGAGTGTCTGAGGGTAACTCACATGTGTGAATGATTAAAGACATGCACAGGTGTGGGCACACAACCTGCAATCAGGCTGCTGATGAGGCACTCCCTGACTTTCAGTGTTCCTCACGTTTGAAAGTGCTCTCTTGGAACCATCTCCTTTCTGTGTTACTTCTTCCAGGTTTGGGTTTGGGTGCAGGTGCAGTCTGTGACAGCAGAATATCCCAGCAGAAGTGCTGACCTCAGTACATTTTCAGGATGAAAATGTGAAAGCAGGCCAAAAGACAGCAACATCAGAATACTTAGTTTGGAGCAGAGCTTATTAATTGTAGACTGGTGTTTCCAACTGAGTTTCATATGGATTCCATGTGAATGTATGCAGAATTCATGGTAAGATAGGAGAGATTTCTGTTGATCTACATGATAACAACTATTTGGCTCAAGCAAGCAGTCAGTTGGTACGTCTTAAAATGCATATTCACTTGCCACAGTGGGCTCACTAAGAGATCTTGTTCATTAAAATTTATTCAAGCAAAACACTTATCTCAGGGCACCTGAAGTCACCACTAACTCTTAATTGTCCTGACTAGCCTCACCTGGCACCCATCCCACAAACCCCCTCTGCTCGTTTCTGGAGGAGCTCTATTTAAGCTGTGTTCTGGATTGTGCTTTGGGTTTGAGTTAGGGTGTAGGTGTGTTTGGTTTTGGTCTTGCTTTTTGATGTGGTCTTTGGATTTGCCATATTGTTGCCTTTTTTTTTTCCTGAACTGCCTGTGCCATGTCTTGCTGTTCCTGCTATGGTTGCCTTCAGCTCATCTTCTCAGTTGGAGCTGCCCTGTCCTTGCAGGTGAGAAACTCCTTGTGACTTTAATTGCTTGTGTTTTCAGTGTTGTTATTCTTTTCTGAAGAACTTCTAGGAAATGCAGCACAAATAAAAGGAGTTGTAACAGCTAAGAAGATGCAAGCCAGGTGTAAGAGTAGAATTATCTCATCCAAAAAAGTTGTTACTTTTCAACAAAAATTGAAGTAGTTTAAACTAGTAATAGTTTACTATTTAAGCTACTAGTGTAGCTTAAAGACTTAAGGTGGCTGAAAGGGTTAGCAGTGGAAACTGCTGTGGATAAAAAGGTCTTTTATGTGCTGGTGCTTACTTCAAAAAATTAATTTAGAGCTGGATGGTTTCATTATGTTTGAAGTGCAAACACTAATCTTAGTGGCTTCATCATTATTGTTTTCTGTTGTTATTATTGAGTCTCTTAATTCTGTATCTAGGCTAATGCAGTTTTCTTGGCTGTGTGCTTTCTGAATGATAAGTAGTGTCATCTACTTAGGTTTGTGAAAGGGGAAGAGAAGCATGAGAATAAAGTTCTTACATACTTTGGGAGATGGAGGAGCCTGTTGGGGTCTGCAGAGCCATAGGAGCCCTGTGGGTGTCTTTGAGCAGCCATCAAGCTAAAACAGGCACTGTTATGCATCAACGTAACCCTGTGTGGAGAAAATGGGGCTGGCTATGAATGGCAGGGTACAAGGTGTGCTCAGCTGAAGCAGTTGTGGTTTATTCACCTCTTGTGTTTTCTAAATGCTGAGGGCAGACTTGGTGCATCTGTGAGCAGGATATGAAAGAGGAGTAAGATGGGATGGCTCTAACCAGACGGTTTTTCATGGCCAGATAGCTGGTAGTGGAGGAGGAGAACAGGGGATGTTTAATTCCACTCACTGTAGCTTTTCCAAATGCAGGAGGGACTCTGCAGCTGTTCTAGTCCCTGTACAAAGTTTGGGGGCCCAGTAGTGGCTCTAGACACATGTTGTTTTCATAGGTAGCACTCTCCTGACAATTTATGGAGTGCCAAATTTACTTGCAGCAATGTAGATGTGATAGCCAAAGAAGGTATTTTGGCATCCGCCATTGAGGACTCTTGGTTTTAATGTCTCTGCTATTCAGTACTGCTCTACCATTGCATCACAAAAGCTCTTCAGTAACTGCTTGCACAGTTTAGAGCCACCCTGAACCAACTGAGTAAGAAATCACCCAGGAAATGCTTATGCATTAAGTGTGCATGTTTAAAGCATCAAAGTCTGTTCAGGAACCTCAGCAGCCAATGGGCTTTGCTGGGTTTGTTCTTTTTGTCTGGTGGGTTTTGTGTGGGGTTTTTTGTTTTCTTATGAAACAAACATGGTTATCCCAAATTCATCTGTGGTTTAACAACAGAGTGATGCTAAGCTAAAATATGCTTGCTTTTTTCCTATTATTACAAGACAAGTGCCTGGCCGCAGCCCTCAAATGTGTCTTTTTTTGGTTGCTTCAGAAAGATGTGTGGCAGAAATCAAAGTCTGTGTGCAGCCATTGACCAGTTCTGCTGCTGGATTTAATAAATGCTGTTTGAGTTTGTATTCTCTTGCTGGCTATTTTGGGGAATTGCCCACCCCTGTGAAATCTGAAAGTTCAAGAGAAGAAAGTATGAAAGGGAATATCAAATTTCTTTACTCTAGCTGCTCTTTCATTCACTCAATTAATCTGTGGTTGCAAGTCCCTCCATTTATGCAAAACTGCTGGAGTGGCTGTGTGCACTCTGCATAGCTCAAAGCTGGATTTTAATAAATATGGAGTCTTTAGTACATAGACGTAAGCTGGCCTTTGAAATCCATCAAGGCTTCTCCAGCCTGCTCTGAATCATTCTAAGAAGCCAGTGCATAATTAATGGAAGATGGTATCAGATCTTTTGCCTGTGGGCAAATGTGAGGTTTGTTCTGAACTTGGCCCCCTCCTTTAGACTGTCTTTGCTTGCATACTTGTATGATTTATCTCTGCAAAATATGTATTGATAAGTAGTTACCAATTGTTCAATAGTACACCTGAACTAGCTATGTAGTTAATTATATAATGCAGTGTAATTTGTAATAAGGCCTTGAGTACTGTAGTACTCAGTAGTTGCTGTGAGCTAGTTAGCTTCAGCTGAAGGTACCTCAATGGGGAGCAGGTGGACAAGGCTCACCTGGATTGCAGATCAGGTGGGGAAATAGAGCTGGTGTTCCCTCAGATCAAGGAAAAGAGTGAACCTTGTTTATCCTCCTCTAAGTATTTGACTGCTTCCACTTAATAGATTAGTCATAATTCTTTATCCATGCAACTTTAAATGCTCCACAGAAATGGTTAGTCACAGTGGGGAAGGGGAAGGAGGAGGTGGAAAGAGGTGTTTACTCTTTGTATAGCTACTGTAGTTCTGATTTTGGATATATATATGTAAATATAGCTTAGATTCATGAATTTATATAGCAATATGAATATATTTTAAAAATCATAGAATGGCACTGGAGCTGCTCTCAGGTCTCCCCTTCAGGAGCCTTCTCTCCTCCAGGCTGACCCAGCCCAGCTCTCTCAGCCTGGCTCCAGGGCGGAGCTGCTCCAGCCCTTGCAGCAGCCCCATGGCCTCCTCTGGACTCACACCAAGAGCTCCAGGTCCCTCTTGTGTTGTTGCTTCCAGAGCTGGATGCAGGACTGCGGATGAAGTAAATAAACATGTATAAATATACAGAATCGCTTTGTCAGGGTGAGACAAATAATTGTGTTTACTGACATTTAAAAAAAGAAACCCCCAGTAAAATGTTGGCTCAGTTCCTCCCTAAACCCTCTATGTTTGGGACAGCTTGTCCTAATGGCATCAGGCAGATTTGACACCTGCTGGGTTCTCCCACATTGTTTTCCTCCTTGTTTTGATGAGCTGTTCTGGTTGTTAGTCTTGCCAAGTAATTTTTAAATTGATTATAGAAAGGAATGTATTGACTTTTCCATGGATAGTGCCACGGATTTCAATTAGACCAACTGAAAGTGAGTATAGACTTTGCATGACAGGTTGGGTTGTTTTTTTTTTGAAGTGGTGGTGTATAAGTGTGTGTTTAAAAGGCCCCATTTGCAAATGCTTGGCAGCTGATAAAGCTCATAGAAGTAAATGGGAAGGAGGGAATGGCAAGCCAGGAATGCTCTTCATGAATCTATTCCCACTTAACATTATACCTTTCTCATTTCCAGCTATGAACGCATAGTCCACTGATAGCTTTCTCACCCATAAGGTGATCTTAGCTATGTAGGTATCTACTGGAAAGCATCATTTTAACCCCCACTGCTGTTCTGGTGGCCAAGTGACCTTCTCAGTTTACTGCATAAAGTTATTAGTGACTGCTGATTTGTGCCTTTACTTGATGCTTTGTTCTCATGTAATCTGTGTTTTTTTCCCAATGTCTGTAATTGGCAGAGGGAGACGTGGACTTTGGTTTCTGCTTCTGTATGGGTGGTCACTCACCTGGGAACAGAATCTGCCTTCCCTCTGTGCAGCCTTATCTCCACAAGATGAAGGCACTGACTGCCCCAAATTAAGCCATTCTCTGCACTGGGAAATCACCTGATTACAATTTACCAGCTATCTGCAAAGCCTCTGTTAACCTGTAGAAAAAAGACAGATATTTTGCAAGTAGGAGAGGGAGTTTTATGCCACTGGACGGGACCATGAACTGTGTTTATATATAAATTAGCTTTCTTACTGTCCTCCTTCTCTGAATTCTCTCCTAAGCTTCGATCAAGCTGCATTGCCTTTCTCACTGCTTGTAAAACCCAACCCATATTATGCCTGAAAACACCACCAGCAAAGTGTGTTATGTTAGCTGCACCACTAAATGAAGCAAACTTTATTATTTTATGGTTTTAGTCAAAGTTCAGTGGTTGAAATGTCAGCCTTCTAGCTTGTTAAGCTCTTCAAGGATTACAAGCTTATAAGAAAAAGATGATGACTTTCTTCTTGATTAAAAATGAACTATTTCAGCTTTGGAAACTGCTCCCTAATTAAAAAGTAAATCGTATCATAGGTTCTCCATGATGAACTGATAATAATTGAAAATTATCATTTTATTACCTTGTATACCAATAAAATGACATAGTATTCGTCAGTGGGAAGTCAAAAATAACCTTACAGTTGTCTTGCTGATACACCTGTGCTTATAAATATTCAAGGGCCTTACTTGTGTGTTTCTTGCAGCTTAATGCTTTTATTATCTTGAATGTCATATAGAAATGAAAAATTACTTCCCATCACATTTTAAATATTATTCTGCAATAAGCCTTGGCTGGTGCCACTAAGTCTCCAGGAGCTATTAACTGCTTTTACAGTAACAGAATTTACATTTGGGCATACTGTAGGTGTTGGCTCAAGTACAGGACATTGAGGGGTTGGTTTTAATGTCATAATAAAAGATAGAAATATCTTTTTCTCAGTGTTAGATACTGTCCGGCCTGCAGGTGAGGTGATGGTGCAGTGTGTACAGGAGTGGTAGGGCTGCTGGTCTTTCACCAAATCTCATTCCAAGATCATTTTGAGGGCTGTTCAAAATCATTTAGCTTCAGATGTCTGAGCTTGTGGATCAGCCTCGTATGTAAGCAACAAGACTTGTACAAAGCTGCACTGGGAAGGTTTAGGCTGCATATTAGGACAAAGGTCTTCCCCGAAAGGGCAGTCAGGCATTGGAGTCTTAGAACAAGCATCAGGAACAAGTTCTTTCCTGTGAGGGTGCTGAGGCCCTGGCACAGGGTGCCCGGAGAAGCTGTGGCTGCCCCATCCCTGGCGGTGTTTAAGGCCAGGTTGGACAGGGCTTGGAGCAACCTGGTCTGGTGGAAGGTGTCTCTGACTGTGTCAGGGGGTTGGAACTGGATGAGCTTTAAGGTCCTTTCCAAACCATTCTAGGATTCTAATGTCAGATGTGATATTGTGCTTGTACAAATTTATGTAGGTAAAATAAACTAAAACCCGGTATATTTCTGATAAGAGTTCTGTCATGCGAGATAGTCATGGTATATAGCAAAAGGGCTGCTGAAACCACACAACATTTTAATAAGTCTGTGTTCTGGTCCCAGGGGTATTTGAAGTACAGTCTTGGTGACAGTGGCTTTAAGAAAAAGTGAGTGTCAGATGCAATTAAGCTGTATCCCATTTAGTAGAATTGTTACCTTGCTTTTACTGCAGCTTAATAGTCAAGGAGCCTTGCTGATTGCTCAGTGTATGTGGGAGTGGAGAAAAGCTAATAGAAGAGGACAAATGGGAATATGCTGTCCCCATTCAGCCTTTCCCAAAGCGCTCTTTATGCTTGGGAGCTTAAGCAAGGAGAGCTCTGCGGGACCTCTCCTTCCTCCTGTCACTGGCCCATGTCATTTTGGGGAGAGAACCTGGTCTTGTGAGATCACACTCATCTGCACACAGGGGTGGGGGTTTCCCCAGGGACAGGACAGGAGAAGAAGCAGGGAGAGATTTGGTTTGGTTCTGTGGCATGTGACATGGAGCACTCCCTGTCTCTAGTCCTGTGTCTGTAACACAGCTCATATATATTAAGTGACAATCCCTGAAGTACCATCCAAAGCCAGCACCAATGTTGTTGTTTTCCCATTTGTCTGAACCTAGTGTTGTCTCTTCTCCAATGTCCTAACTGGGCAGTGAATTGTTCCCCCGTGACTTCTGAATGGTTTTGAAATTCAGTATTTTTGTTCCTGGCTTGGAAACTGGATAGCTGAAATTATAAGGGATAATGAACTGTCCTGTCATCCTTTATTTAATTCCAGCAGATAGCCTGTATGATCTAAATGCCATTAAGTTATATTTTTGTCATTGATGAAGGGAATCTCAGAATTCGTGTCACATATGCTTGGTATCTATCCAGATACCTATTGGGTGTTTTGTAGCTTAGGAATGGCTGAATTAAGCTCAGCTGGGCATGCTGTGTTTCCTTTTTCATAGCTATTTATCAGCAAGTGGAACTAAACTTAAACTGACTTCAGTATGAACAAGATTTTGACTCTGTGTGTTAAAGTAACACTTAGGTTGTGGTGGCAACTGCCTTGGTTGTGGTGGCAACTGCCTTGGTTGTGGTGGCAACTGCCTTGGTTGATACCACATAAGCAGCTCTGTCTTGCTCTGCTAGTTAGCTGTAACACTGTTTAAGCTTCAAGGTTGAAATTTTCCAGGTGTCTCTCCAATTTACTTGGGTTTATTCACAATTTAAATATGAAAAGTATTTGCCCCCAAATTTTGGAGAAAGACTACTAAAAGGTGTTTTCTCCATTACACGCGCATGCGTCAGCATTTGCTTTGCTCATCTGAAACCCTGATTTCCTAAGGCTGGAGGTATTTTTGGTTTTAATGGTTCTGTGCAGATATGTGCCTTTTGGGTCCTGGGGAATATCTCTTAAATTAGACTAAGGTACTGAAAATGCTGTTTGAGTATGCCCTGCATCAATTCACGTGTAGCTTTGAAGCGGCATTAAGGAGGAAGGTGGGAATGTACTGTCCTTTACTAAGGAACTGAGAAAGCATGAGCCTTTTTGTTGCGGTGGTGTGTGCTCTGTCCCAGGGGATACAGGTATATTCAGGAATATGAGGAATATGGTCAAATATGCAAGAAGAGGCAGGTGCTTGTAAGTCTGAAAGGTCCATAGCTTCATTAACACGTCTGCTGGCTTAAAGGTGTGATATGTAGAGTGATAGTGGCAGGATGCTAGTACCTTCTGATTGTGGTTTTGTGATTAAATGAATACCAGTGATGGATCGAAGGTGCTCATCCTCTAGCATTAGCACACCTGGCTTTACCAAGCCTTTATGACAGTAGACTACCTCATGTCATTTCAAGGAACAAAGTCAAGGGATTCCTGGGAAAGCTGTAGGGCTCTCCGCTGTTGGTGATCGGTACCATATGAATGCTACAACATAGCTACTTCTGCCGAGACAGTTTGTGACCTCAAATTGGTTATGGAAATAAGATGATATCCCTTCTGAAAGGTGAAACCCATGCTGTTTAAGAGTGGCAATCATTCTGTGGATTCTGTGTAGAGTATTAAGCTCTTTATGAGGGATAAGGAAAAATAAAATTTGTATTAAGCCTCTCCAAAAAAATACTCTGGTTCATATGTCTCGCTTTATGTAGGTTGTTTGGAGAAGTGACATGTAATGTCATACTCTATGCATCTGTGTTTCCTGAAGAGCCAATTTAGCCATTCTGATTCATAAGTTAATTTATTTGTTAATTCTCAAGGAAGTCATTCTTCTCATAAAAAATTTGGGAGGCTTAATGTGGTTCTTCAGTCAAGCCAGAAAGCTTTATGCCTTATTTTAAACATAAAAATTTGTATTCTATACTGTTGTGTTATGTTTAATGTCTACATAATGTGAAAAGGCTGACAAACTAGAGTCACATCCTTCACTTACGTGTTTGATGTGTTTCTTGCCTCAGCATTCCCATTACTTTAACTGAAAAAGTCAGCATGGAGGTTATCTTGTGGTGCCAGGTCAGTAAGATAAAAGCATGTGTAGTACATGCCAAAGATCATGGAATCCCAGACTGGTTTGGGCTGGAAGGGACCTTAAAGCTCATCCAGTTGCAACCCCCTGCCACAGGCAGGGACACCTTCCACTAAAGCAGGATGCTCTGAGCCCTGTCCAACCTGGCCTTGAACACTGCCAGAGGTGGTAAAGTGTGTCCTTTGATCTGTGTTTTGGTGTTCACAGCCTTTTAATGCGTGGAGTTTTGATTGCTGGTCAGTAGTGACATAATCGGTGATTTTAGGATGAAGAATGAAGCTAATTCTGCATTAAAATAAATGTTTTACATAGATGCTTTACAAATAATCCCCTTAAGCTACTGGGTTTGCCATTGCTTGCAGAGACACCTGGAGTGATTTTAGGGTAATTTGTGTGTGCCCAACTCTCTCTTCATACAGAAAGCTTCCATAGAACAGAAGCAAGTCTTACGACAGTTGTAGTCACTTAAGAGCGAACACAGTTTTTTACCTACAGCATAAATTTTGTGTTTTAAATGCCATATAGCTTTCAGTGTGGTTTATTTGTGGAGTTTCTTTACCAGCTGAAAAGATAAGCTACTCCATAAATACTTGTTCAGGCTTAGTTGCAAAGTGACAGAGCAATGTTTCATGTACAGTACTTTATCGGTGGAACAATTTGATTGAAATGCATAGCAAAACTCTGACAGTGGAAGGAATTATTTCAATGTTGACATAATTTCCAGTGGAATTTCAGGCGCTTAATGTCTTTTCAGCAATAGCTGTTGTGATATGGCATGTACATAAGTTAACTATGGAGAGATGTTATCTTTCAGTTTTGGTATTGTCAGTTGTATTTCTGCCCTCTTGTTAGGTGTTCAGGAACATGTGGAATTCCTAGGTGGCTCTTTTTAAAGAACTTTAGAAGTCTGGGAAATCCATTTGTGTCTCCATGTAATGAGTAAGAGTTTAATCTCTGCCATGAGCTTTCTGCTTCATTTATCACTTTCACATTTCAGTCTCCTGACACAGTGGGACTGTATCTGATAGTTAAAACCGAAGCATCTAACTAGGAGGTATGAAAGGAATAAACAAAGCGGCTTGTTATTTCTCTGTGCAAACTGTGGTGGGCTGTAGATAACTCTTCAGCTTTCTTTAGGTGTTCCTTTACAGTGCTTTTTGAACTGCATACCTAGAGAAAGGATAGTCTTTCCCTGTGTGAAGCTGGCGTACTTGGATCCAGAATGTCCTCTGTCTAGTTCTGCTGCTGATTTTGATCAAATAATTGCAGTGATGCTTCCTTTCATATCAGTGGGGGGGCTGTTACATGAACATAGTAATTTGACAGTTCAGCTGTGACAATCTGTGCCTGAAGAACCCTGAAATTATGGAGCAGAAGCCTTATATGAATTTAAATGGCGAGAAGAATGGTTTATTAATAGCCCTTTTCAGTGTAAATTTGAGTCGGGTCTGTGTGCCCATCTACATAAAGCAATTCATGGGCTGCGTAAGTGACTTGCTGATATGAAAGAAGTTTATAGTTCAAAATTGCTGTACCACACCAAGATGGACTCAGCTCTGCCTCCATCTTCCTAATAATTCATTCCATAAAACAAAAAATTAACTTCTTGCAAAGCAATATTTAAATGTCTTTATTTTCTGATTAGCATTGTAATACAGCTTTTTCCTTGGCTGCAAATAGTTAAGAAATCAAAAGAAGCACTGACTATATGGAATATGAAATAAAATATTCCAGAAACTTTAGCATCGCTTAAGCCAGGAGATATGATACTGATCTGCCCTGTTAAAATGACACATACAGCTCTAAAAGGTTTGCTACTTTTTGGTGTTATCTGTGGATGAATAGCTTAAGAAAAAAGGAATGTGAAAGAGTATTAGTACTGAAAGATCTTGAGGTGACAAACCAGATTTGATGGTTTCTTATGTGTATTCCTCCTATTTGAGTGTCTTAATTATCTGAGAGTAGGAGTTGCATGTCTGAGTCAGTTTTATGACCTATCTCAGACTAGATAGCAAGCTATGAGAGCATTTTTGTGTGTAACCCAAACTCTTCTACCTGGGTCATTGTCACTGTATTGCTGATAGCTGCATCTTTCCTGGGGTGGTTTGGCTACAGATTATCATAGCATCACAGGCCCGTTTGGGTTGGAAGGGACCTTAAAGCTCATCCAGTTCCAACCCCCTGCCATGGGCAGGGACACCTTCCACTAGAGCA
>JBCJKH010063406.1:0-10718 GCA_039877255.1 Loriculus beryllinus
CTAGATCACAGAATTGCCAGTGCCATTCTCTGCTCCTGACAGTCACATAAAGCTACGTCCTTTTGCTTTTATATACATCAAAACCCATCCTCTGTTCTGCATTATGAGCCACTGATATTTTTGTCCACGCTGTGACCACTGCTTATCCATCTGATTATTACTTGTTCCATTTTTGGCCTCATTATTTCCTAATCTAATTGTCGTCTTTCAGAGCAATGTCCAAATCCTCTCTTCCTTTCATTTCCTCCCACCACCTTTCTCTACACTAGAGAAGGTGCACGCCTGATCAAGGCATGCCCCAACAATATCCTGTCTGATGTTTGCTATTCACTTTTGGAGCAGTGCTTGCCAGCTCAGGGGCATCTACTGAGCACTGGTTTTTTTAATCTGTCCTGTGTTCAGTGGAGTTTATGTGAATGATCCAGAGACAGAAATAGCATTAATATGGGCCTGAATAAAGCCCAGTGTGTCATGTGAGCAGTAGGCTCTACTGCAATCACTGCTATTCAGCTGCAGCGCCAAGACTCGCTAATTAGGGGTTTATGTGGGGAACATAGGACTGCTTATGCTCTGAAACAATGTGAAATATGCAGCCTGAAAAAATGCTGTGGGAGAACTTTATGCCTCTCTTCACTCAGCACAATGGGCTTTGGAAAGGACCCACAGCAGAGGTAGGTGATGGAGTTCAACAAAGATTTGAGGAGGAGGAGTTCTGTCCTTCACCCAGGTCTGCTTGCAGCTGCAGCAGCTCATGGATCAGTCACATCAAAGACAACAGATTAACCTGCTGTGTCAGTGATTCATGTGCTTCCTATGCCTTCAGGTTTCATGCTCAATGATCAGATGCAACATAGCATTGTCATCCGCTACGCCTGCAGCAAGCTGTCCATTGACTTTGATGGCTTTGTGGCCTGTATGATCCGCTTGGAGACCCTGTTCAGTAAGTACCCCCATTCACCAGCCACAGGGAATTCCTATAAACTTTGGGGTTTCATTAAGTATTTGGTGTCTTTTAACTGTGAACGTAGCAAATTTCATGGCAATTTGAGTGTGCCAACAAAATTGTGTGTCAGAGCAAGCAGAAGAGAAAAAGCAAAAGTCTTTCTGTCTGAATGACCATGGAGAGTGGAGGGACATGTTTTCTTCACAGCCATCTGCGCTTCTTGGTCAGTGTTCTGGTCCCCAGGTTGCTCCAGCTCTGATAAATGGTACCATTTATCATTTGTAGTCCTTACTCAGACTTGATTTACAGGTTTGTCCCCAGATCATACCAGATGCTACTGCATCAGATTTTGTAGTTGTCCTGCTGCCAACTCCTAGTCTGGGGCTGTAGATCTATTCCGCCACATGAAGTGGCTTAGAAATTACTTGTAAGAAGAAAGAAAAACAGCTGTAGTTTTATCTTTCAGAACCAGTCTAGATTTCTAGTAGATCATGGCAAAAAGCCAGATCTCTACATTTTGTCAGTGTTTCTGTACATGCCAAATTCTGTGGTTTATATCCTATTTTTTTCTCCATCTTCTGCTTTTCAGAAGTGTTTCATCTCCTGGACAAAAAGAAGAGTGGAGTCATACAACTCTCTCTGGCTGAGGTAAGGCTGGTTAGATTGAAATACCATCTGGATAAGCTACAGCAACGGACCACACTAAAATGCATTTATTTAAAATCACTATTATAAGTGCTAAACTCAGTAGTGATTCAGAAGGAAAGTTTGTTTATGTGAAAAGGATCTTCAGCTCAAAAGGCCTGTCTGAATCAGTAGAATGAGCATTTACCTTACATGTGCAAGAAAGTAAAGATACATTTAAAACGCCTGAGGTTGCTTGAGAAGATGCTTACCCAGTGTGTTTCACAATCTACTTTTAGAGGGAAGTGGCCAGTTCTTCAGAAAACACACAGCAGGGAACTGTTCTTTTTGGCAGAGAATGTACCTGCCAGAATTAGAAGAGACCTTTAAAGGTGTCAGGTCTTCTTTTCCCCACATTTTTTTTAATGCACATTTCTCCAGCTGAAGCTGTAATAAAAGCAGTCAGCTTGAGTCTTCCCTTTACAGAATACAAATATATCTCAGCAAACAGCTGGAAGGGGCCCCAAGAGGTCCATCCAATTAGTTCCCTCCGCTGAAGACTGGCTCAAAGGGAGGAGGATGGCTAGGAAGGCCTGTGACCTTCAGTCACAGTTAGTTTAAACTGAACTGAACTTGTACATGGCATATTCCAACCCTGGAATTTTTCAAAGGCCATGCAGTTTTCCCTCGAGGACTGCTCTTTCCCTAGAAGAGACACCACTTGTGATGTCTGGGGCTGATCCTGGCAATACATTTCCCCTAAGTTCCAGAGCAGATGGATCCCACGGGTATTATAGATTACAACTCAGCTCCAGCCTTTCCCAGCTTGTTCTCCCAGAGCTGTGGCAGACTGCACCAGTGGCATCTTGTGGACCTTCCACATGGTTTGACTCCTTGTTCTGTTTCTCCTTCAGTGGCTGTGCTGCACATTGGTTTGAACCACAAATGAATACAGCAGAGACCTCTGAGGCTCTTTGGAACACGGAATCACTCATTTGGCTTCTCCTTGTTATGAAAAACAGAAACTTGTTTTTATTACTGGCAAGTTATTTTAAACCCACTAGAAATGAAGTAATCTCCCATCAGTTATTAAATAAATGCATTCTTGAATGAAAAGAGATAAACAAATAAAACAAACCTGAACCCAACCTGCTTTACTTTTCCTGCTTGAACAGTATTTGTGTCATGCTGAAATGTCACAAATTTTCACTTATCATAGGTAGGCCCAGGTGGCTTTGGTTTGACTTCTAACTGTGCTTTGAAGTTCAGCAGTGCTCAGAATCCTGGATCTCCACTGCCTGAATCATCCAGCATGTTTCACAGAGAGAAACTCCTGCTCAGATCATGGGTAAAATCCATGTGGCTGCTCTGGCTACCTCCCTTCCCAGCCAACTGTGCACTTTGGCAATGTCAAGCGCCCACAGAAGCTGGAGGTGAGGGACTCACAGGCAAGCAATGAGCTGCTGAGAGCATAGGGAAATAGGGCATAGACACAGCTCCGAGGATGGATGGGGAATCAGGCAAACATGATGGAACTCCTCTGCATGTCTTGGCTAAGTCTTCCAGGGAGAGGAGAGAGGATTGAAGGCCACAGGCAAGTTTCTGCCATTATTTCAGCTGAGATCTTCTCCTGTGAATGCTTGTCTGTATGTGGATTTCAGCACCCAAAGATAGGTTTGGGAGTTTTAGGAGGTGAGTGACTGGAGCTCAAAAGCTCATGAATGCAAGTGTGAGAGGACAAACATCAAATGAGTATGTAGGGAGGTCTTGGAGCTTAAGGCTGTGAGGAATGTGCTAATGTGGATAGTGATTTAAAGAAGAAACTGAAGAGTGCTATGCCTTCCTAAGATCATGTAAAACCTTTAACCCTTAAAAAATCTCTCTGCATTTAATTTCACAGTACTACAGAGTAACAGCATAGCAATGCAGGCAAGATAATCCAGCAGTCCTTTAGCAATCAGAAAATAGTTCTGTAACTTGCAGTAATGATCTCACAAGACAACATGGGTTTGACGTTTCTCCTGGGAGCAGAAGGAGTGCAGGCAAAGATCTGTGTCCCCAAGGCAGATGTGGAGCCCATGCTTCATCCCTCTCTCTCTTTAGTCCTGTGTTTGAGAGAGGCCTTTCTCCATGGCTGCTTGCTCCTAAGCTCTTTCTTTAAGCAGCAGCAAAGCTGTTGTTTGGTTCCCATCCCTCAACATTTCTTCTTGATGCTGGCTGCAGCTCTATGACTAAAAGCGGTGTATGACCTGCTTTGGTGTGTGGCTCTTCCTCTCTGATGGACAGTATTTGCTACTCTTATTTGGAGGTCTTCTAGTAATAGAGAAATAAATACTTCAGTTTGCAGTATAAAAACAGCCAGTGGGGGAATCATGTGCTGTCCCTGTGCACATATCACTAGTCATGACATGCATGCAGCTGTCTTACGTTGCCACCAGTTGATGGTGGCAACCATCACCAGATGATATCCACCATGGTAGATATTTGCCTGCTGACCAACAGCAGACATGTACATACCTCCACCTGCCTGGAAGACAGAGCTTTATGGGACAAGAGAAAGTTTCCAAACCTTGGTTATTTTCTAATGAGTGCTCTGCCTGTTCAGTAAGACGAACATGTCCTTCCCTGCACTATATCTTGAGTATGCAACATGCCTCCCTACTAACCATGCAGCAGGGTGAGATGACTGCTTGCAGCTTCAGATTTGCTTTCTGCTCACATGCGCTATTCATGAGTTCATTCCAATTATGATCACAGAGAGGCCTTTCTTCACTGGGAAGGCTCAAATGCAAGCAGAAATCCATTGCATGCTTCCAGTTCTTCTCCCTTTATATCAAGCAAGGTGCCCCACCACAATAATTCCTATAGTTATTGCAGTGACTTTCACCCTCCTATACAGGATGGGCAGAGTGCTGCACTCCATTTTCCTTTATCTTTGCGAAGCAGGCAACTCCAGAGAAACCACCTTCTCTTTCATTTGTTCTTTGAACACAGCACTTGGCTATCAGGTGTCAGAGAACAACTGCTCAAAAATAAGCCTTTCCATGGGACTGAATGCATTTCTCACATGATGCACCTGCAAAAGATGATTAACATCCACCTTATTTTCCTTCCTTGTTCTGCAAGCTGTGCAAATGTCTATGCATCTCAGTTCCTACTGTTAGTCCTGATGGGGCTAAAATGCCTTTTAGTTAAAATGTCTGTAGCAACTCCTGTGGAAGCAGTGGGGCATGATAGGCTGAGCCAGGGCTTGGCATTTGGACTCTGCTTTCCTACACCCTGCATGCTGGCCATGCTTCATTTTTGGAGCAGTGAAACACCACAGCGCCTGTTAGATTTGAGTACCTCAGTTATGGGGAATTATAACGTAAGCAAGTCACAAAGGTTCATGAATTTATGATATGTTCCCTGTCACTATGAAAGCTGTGCTGCATGGCATTCTCAGCACTTTATTTGGAAAAGTGGGGCAAAGGAGATCCCCATGGAAACTCTGCAATGGCTCTTCAGATCTTCCCTTTGTCTCTCCAGTTTCCCATAGAAATATCTTCATTTGTGCTGCAGCCTTGTGAACTGAGAACTTGAACTCTGTCCATTGCTCCTGTAAGATGTAATTCACGTTATACCGTGTTGAGAGTTTCAGTTCGTTGTACACTAATTGTCTTGTGGTTGCCTATAGAAGAACTTTGTGTGGGTACAAACCCTGCCACATGAGCATCTGATACCAGTTTTGCACTAGAGTAAATGTCTGCATGATGGGCAAGACAACCATGGGGATTTGGAATTCTGCCTATGAGCTAGCAGGATAAAAAGAATCAACCTCATACACGCAATTATCTGTCACCTGCTCATCCTCCCAGAATGGGAGATTTACAGAGGCATCTCTTCTTTCCATCACTACAGGCTAATGATCAGATCCATGGCTTACAAGTAAGCACAGAAGGAGCAGCCCTTTTCAAACTCCTTTTCATTCTTCACTTCAGAAAGTCCTGTTTCACCTGACTCCACGTTATGTTTTAGTCCTTCATTTCCATACAGTTCAGACAACCTGGCAGGCCTGGAAGAACTGAGATACTGTGAGCGTGTTTTTCCTTTTCATGTTATTCAGGAAGCATTGAAAATTCCAGCCTGCTGTTGTTGTTATCCCAGCCTAAGCTTATAGACTGGAGATTCAAGAAAGTCAAACATGTGAGTTTCTGGGTGCGAAAGGAACCCAAATTCCAAAGCTTTTGAAGTTTCTCCACCACTAATGATGTCCCCAGTGATAGTTAATGTTAAAGTAGTGCCCTGTTACTGCCTGACAAGCTTGTTGCCATGGTGTCTGTCTCTCTCTGTATAACTGGCACATACAGCATAAAACCCTCTCTTTCTTTAATAGAGCAAATTACTTCACTTGTTACTGCTGGCCCCTCATTAGCTCCTTCCTCTGTCTTTGAGATCTTTGATGCGGCTCCCACCTGAAGTGTAGGCCCCCATCAGCTCAGCATCATCTGCTGGTGCAGATGGGAGGGCTGGTGTGGTTCTTGGGGAGGGTTGTGTTGGAAGGGAAAGGGCGTGAAGTGGAAAATAATCAGTCGGAATGGTTCTGGGAGATGGACTAAAGAAGCGTCGGAACAAACGCTGGGATAACAGCCAGACAGAAGATGAATGAATCAGCTTTTCATCCGTGCAGGATTTGAACAGTGTCAGGAACAGGGGAAAACAAGTTCTTCCTTGACTCCTGCTGCTATCAAGGATGAAAGCACGTGCACTGTCTTCATAACACACAGGTCTGACTTAGAAAAACAAATCCTCTTCTCTTGTTTGGAAAACTCTGTAAAATATTGCTGGTTTTGTCCATTTGCTCACCTCTAAATGGTAAAAACCACACTGCTGGCTCAAGGGGTGATTAATGTACTTTTTCTAACTCACCTCTTATTAATTCAACCGTCTTCCCTCCCAAACCAGTGATGTCTTCTTTAAGTTCAAGCTGGCTGATCTGCTCCTCTGTAGATGCCTCACCAGTTTAGGTTTGCTTAGGCTAGTTTAAATGGAGTAGCTTGACCTAAGTCTTATAGAGCAGGTAACAGTGCAGGACTTCTTCCAGTATCTTAAGCATTTCAGACTCTCTTAAATTCCCACATCCTTTTTGATATTCTCTCTTATTCTCTTAACTGCACAGATGGTCACATTTTTATCTGTGGTGTATGCTTCTTGTCAGCTGACGTGGTAAAATGTTTTAGTGTTCCTCTGTTATATGTAAAAAAGCCACTGAAGCTAATTTTGAAGGGGAATTTCCATTATCCTTCTCAGTTGTTCACTTCCTGCTAGCCAAGATACAAGCCAAACCCAGGTAACAGGGTCTATACAGGTGCTCCAGACCTGGTACATCAGTATCAATTGCTGAGGTGGAGCAGCAGGAATAGCTACAATCACTGTCAAGGAGAACATCACCTAGGCGCAGTGCTGAGGTCATGTACCACTCTGAAGCTGCTCTCATAACACAGGTTTGTGAGGCACAGAGTCCCCAAGAAAACTGTTAGGCTATCCATGTAAAAAGCACCACAAGTCTTTCCAAAGATGTGTTTTCACTGCATTGTAAACACGTGAGTACATTAAATACATTTCAATCTAAGTGGGTATTTAATCTGTGTCTTTATGCAACCCTGTAGCTCCATGGGGACACCACAGAACTTCCCACAACAAATGACACTGTGCTGGCAATAGCATCACAGACTGTGAGGACAAAATAAGCAACTGACCTCTGTACCGTTGAGGGGCTGTATTTAGACACAAAAGAATCATAGAATAATAGAATGATTTTTGGACCTTAAAGCTCATCTCATTCCAATCCCCTGCCATGGGCAAGGACACCTTTCACTAGACCAGGTTGCTCAAAGCCCCATCCAACCTGGCCTTCAACACTGCCAGGGACAGTGCAGATCTCCCAGCTGGAGCTGCAGCTTTTGTTTCAAAAGCAAAGAAACTGATTCATTACTGGTTACCCATAGCTCTTATTCCTTTCCACACCTCTGAAGGAAGTCAGGCTACTTCTTTGTCTGCTGAAGCTGTTAAAGGAAAAAGAGTAGACCAAGGCAGAGCAACATTGCTTTAATTATAAAATCACCAGTGCTCTTTAATAATGAATGGAATCCTTTTGCCACAGTTTAGCCACAGGTAGCACAGGATTTGGGATTTCCAGAGTTTTTTTCACTTCTGTGTCTTATTTTCTCTGCACACCTTAACTGCCTATTTAGCCAGCATTCCTAGGCCAGTTTTTAGGCACAATTCTCTGAATACCTGAACTTTAATGTCATCTATCTTTAATGTCATCTATGTAGGCTTGATCTGGGAAAAAAAATCTTTCCTTTTATTTAAAGGGATTTATTTGGTAATTGGTATCAGTAAGATACCCAACACAGTCACTAAGCTAGCTAGCTTAAAACTGTATTTGTCTGTAAAACTGTTTATGTTTTCCCAAGCTGTAATCACACTCTTAGACTGCTGTGTAAATTTACCTGGCACACATGCTGATGCACGTATGATCTCTTGAGAGTTTAATGGGACTTTGTGACCAACACAGTTTATGGCAAATTGTGTTTTGCTACATGCTAAAAGCTCATCATGTTTGCTCATCAATTTGCATGGTGTTGGAGCTCAGGAAATGTGGTGCTTGTCAAACACAGGGTTGATTACTGACAGTGGCTGGTGTTGTGGCAAGCAGCACGGCATCCCACAGAGTCTCTGTGCTGGAGGGCAGTGGCATTCCCAGGGTTGTTCTGATGTGCAGACTGTGTTGTATGAAGAACGCTCCTCTCTGCCTTGGGTGGCATCTTATAGCGTCATAGAATCATAGAATAGTTAGGGTTGGAAAAGACCTTAAGATCATCTAATTCCAGCCCCCCTGCCATAAGCAAGGACACCTCACACTAAACCATGTTACCCAAAGCTTCGTCCAACCTGGCCTTGAACACTGACAGGGATGGAGCATTCACAACCTCCCTGGCAACCCATTCCAGTGCCTCACCACCCTCACAGTAAAGAATTTCTTCCTTATATCCAATCTAAACTTCCCTTGTTTAAGCTTTAACCCGTTACCCCTTGTCCTATCATGTATGTCCCAGACATGTAAGTAAAACCAGAGATCTTCCAGAACATAGGCAGAGTACTTCTCCAGTGTGTGATGTGGTCGAGGGAGAAATAAGATGGAACTGGAAAAACCCAGAAGGGACTCCTCAAGGGTGGGTTTTCAGGCTCTAACCTGGGAGCTCTGGCCACAGAGGCTTGGTTACTTATTACCCTTATTACTTATACCCTTACTGGCTTATTACTCTGACACAGCAGGCTTGTGATATATATTTTCACTAACCAAGGTCCAGTTTAAATTTAAACCATCATGAAACACCCATGGTTGTCTTGGAACCTGTCTGCCCATCGAAAAGACTGCAAATCAAACCTCACCTTTTCACTTCCTTTCAAAGGTGTTAATGTTTTCAGGGAAATATTGTTCTAAAATCAATACAATCCAAAAGGCAGTTTAAGTAACGGACTATTCAAGAGTTACTAAAGCCTCCTTCAACAGATCTGAGTGCAAGACTGCTATCTTTTCGGTTACACTTACAGAATGCAGATTTGAATTGCAAAAAGTCTATTAAAAATAGCTGGCGCAGCTTAAACCAGACTGAGTCAAACTGACAAAGCAGAAAATAACGTGAACTGGAGATGCACTTGTGTGCTACATCATGTTAATGATTCTGTTTCCTAAACCAGGAATAGCTCAATAATATATGCTGTTTCCAAACAAACGTATGGTTTATTAAAGTAAATTCAGATAGAGAAAATTAGAGCAGTATGAGATGGGAAAGAAAACAGTTATTCAGGAGGATTAAACTCGCTATACATCAGAGGCACTTCCCCACTGGGATTTTATGTGCTGTTGGTAAAGATTTTCTCTGCCAATTTTACATCTGGACTTAGTCATTTTGAATGCAAGAACATGCACACTGCATGATGTCGATACAACACAGGAGGAGAAGTTGTCCAAATGGACATAGATACTTGCTTTAAAGCCATTCTGGAGTCCCAGTAATGAGATTCAAGAGGAGACCAACAGTAGAGTAGTTAAAAATAGGGGTTTATTGTTACGTGGTTGGTCTAAAGGCCAAACCATTTGTATTTTCATAGAATCATAGAATGGTTTGGGTTGGAAAGGACCTGAAGATCACCTAGTTCCAACCCCTTATTTCATGTAACTGCTTGGGTGCAATGGCTATTTGACAAAAGAAAGAAGTTGAGCTCCTTGTGGCAGCAGCTGTGTTAAACTGGCAACCAAAGTAATAGTAGGTAGCTCTTGTGTCTGGGGTTAGACTGGCGATGCCTCTTGTCCAGGAGCCAGGCTGTGTCCCCATAGTGAGGGGACATGCGGAGTTTGTGCTATTGACTTCTGTAGCCAAAACAGGTTCTGGATTTTCACTCTGCCTATGGTAACACCGTAAAGATTTACCATACTGTTTTTCCTATGCAGACTGCTATCCATATGTTCTGTGCAGACATGGTGCTGCCTGACACTGTGATGTGATCATTCCTTACATCTGCATTTTACCCTACATGATATGCCTGTGAGCGCTGGATGCCCGGAGATCCCTCCCTCTGGCTAATCTGTCATGTTCCCTTGACAGCTATTTAATAAGGATTTATCAACATGACTCAAAGGTACTTTTCTGGCACTTTTAATATGTAAAAATCTCAATAAGGAAACTCTAGCTATTTGCTGATGCAGGCCATGAAGCTAAGTCAAACCAGATGTCCTTAGGAGGGTTTTGATCCAGTGCCTGTTGAAACAGCAAAGCTGGGTGTTCAGATGAACTGAAGAGTATGCCCAAAAATAGTTGAGTGCATTTGGCTTCATGGGGTTTTTCTGCCTGCCATGGTTCTTCTAACTTGGCTTTAGGTCAAATTACCCAGGCTGCGGTTAGGAAGAGCTAAATGTATTATACCTGCTGTGTGGCTGAGCTGTATCTGCTCAAATCCAGCTATGTCGCCCGTAGTTCAGACTGCAGAGGAGGGACCTTGGGTCTATGTCAAGATCCTGAGTGTGATTACGTCTCCCAGGGGTGCTGGCAGAGAGTGCCATAAACGTTGCAGGTACAAATCTGGTCTGGAGGTTGGCTTTAAG
>JBCJKH010063407.1:0-14348 GCA_039877255.1 Loriculus beryllinus
CTGGCCTTGAACACTGCCAGGGATGGGGCAGCCACAGCTTCTCTGGACAACCTGTGCCAGGGCCTCACCACCCTCACAGGGAAGAACTTCTTCCTAATATCTAACCTAAATCTATTCTCTATCGGTTTCCTTAGTAAATCTGCACATTCTGAGACCCATGAAGCCCTTGAAATAGTTACTGCTCTCCTCCAAAGGGTACCCAGAGCTGAGCAACATGCAACCGGCTCATCCATCCCATGAGCTGTAAGGATCCTACAGTCATCACTAAACCTGCTTCAGGGCACAAGTGGTCAAAACAGAGCTTTTTGGAAATGTCAAGAAAATAGAAAAGCCTCTATTTATAAAAGCTTTTAAAAGAGATTTCCTCCATTACCCTTCAGTGGAGTTTCACTAAACCTTTGGGTTTTTCTCCCTTGCCTGTGCAATCATAGTAAGATCATAGAGGAAAGCATTTCATTTCTGCATGATACATTTCCGTTTAAAAGGAAAAAAAGATCCCAGGAGCACTAGCCTGTACCATACTCATGGTAGGATTTTGCTTACTCTTAAGTGTTTCTTACCTTTGGGACTGTTGGCTAATAACAGACCATACATTCATTCATTTCTGATAAACTGTGCTCTTTCATTTTCATCATCCTCAGCAGGGAAGGGGACGCCATGGGCCACAAACTTCCTAGTATTTCACAAGCACCCTAGGATTTCAAAACTGCTTGTCACAATATTGTAACAGCTTTGCAGCTATAGCAGGCTTGGCAGTAATCACAACACTTGATGCTGGTCAGACAGAAACACATGCTCCGTCATATAAGTCAAGTGATTTGTTGGTATATCACCTGAAAATGCAACAGGCAAAGAGCATGGACAACAGCCATACTCCACCCAGCTACTGTACGACAGAGGCCCTCACTATCATGTATCATGTATCTAACAGTTCAGGCAGCCTCCCACAGCATTTACTCCAGAGAAATTGCTACAGTCCTTGCATTTCTGTATCTTTGGCATGATTTCCCTCAGAAAATCCAACCACTTAACTGCCTAAAATAGTTGCTTAAGAAGAGAGGCAGGAAGAATATCTCTTCCCCCAAAATAAGGTCATTTCACTCCAGATTGCACTTTGCCATTAGTGCAAGCCCATGTATTTTCAAATGACCTCACAAGTGAAGGTTCCTTGAAACCCAACACATGCTTATGTATGAACCCTCCTGCCTTTGAACTCAATGAACCAAGGCGGTGGAAAAACATTTTCTTTTTATCAGTTTTCAGTGTTTGGCCTCCACAGCATTGTCTTCAACCCTTGTTGTTATTTAGGAGTCACATATGATACGGGAATGTGGCAAGGAAAGACAAGGGCTACTACAATAAAGTAATGCACTAACTTCTCTGCTGGGTTCATCGCTATATCTCTGCTGATGGCTTTCTCATAAAATGAGCAAAACAAACCCCTAAGGAGAATCACATTTGAAGGTCTAAATGAGGCCTGCAGTCTGGTACATACCACCCTTTCTGGTGGCTACTGCTGGTTCCTGCTTTCATCTCTTTTCAGCAGTTGAGTTTTCAAAAACTTGGCATTTTCTCAGGTTTCTTAGGACTTGTCCACATGGGGAGGCAGATTGAAGTAGCTCCAAGATCACAACTCTGGTGACAGAAAGAAAAACAACCCCAAAACAAAAAACCAAAGAAACCCTTCCAAAACCAAACAAACAAGGGAAAAAAAAAAAAAAAAAAAAAAAAAAAAAGCCAAAAACCCCCAAAAAAACAACCCTGAAATAATATCAACCTAGTGACCTTATGAGTTCCCAGGGTTAAACTCTACAAGTATAATCTGTTAATATATAGCACTAAAACAACCCGAAGTCTGCTTTATATGAGCAGTAAGCATCTACTTCTGTTTAAGGTGTGCTTTGAGTTTAAGGTCCCTTCCCTTTCATTCCCTTCCCTTCTCTTTTTCCTTTTCTTCCTTTCCCTCCTATAACAGTCTTCTTGTTAGGGAAACTTTTTACAGTTAGACTTTCTCTAAAGTCTTCCCATCACATATACTCACAATTTCCATCTGGGTGAACTTGAGTTGCTGAAATCAACATTGCAAACATAAGTGACCGCTAAAAAAAATACAAAAAATATGTTTAAGCAAATTTCATTATAGGATTGGGATTTTGGGCTTCTCTAATTTTCTTTTATAACATGGTTCTAAATTAGGCTTTCTTCACTCAAAGTCAGCAGACCACATTGCAGTGGCATGATTACAGCTTATTCATACATCCTTCAAAATAAATAAATTTTATTTAACTTTGGCGTGGATGTAAGGAAACAAATTCTGCTTTAATCAAAAGAGACAGAAAAACAAAAGAAGATTTTCAAACAGTAGAAGTTACAAGCTTCTGTTTTCTGCAGTTCCATCTTATAGTTTCTTTAGTGACTTATATTACGTTGCACCCCGTCACTTGAGGGTGGTTCTTATCTGGATTTTTTCCTCTCTACTCAGGCAACCTATTTTCACAAATCTTACAATGACTTAATATTTACAGGACTTTCATCCACCTGTTAAATTTATTTAAAATTGAGCAACAGGTTCAAAAGTTACTGGGGCAGGGACTGAGGGACCTGACAAGCAGACAGATGGATGGCGAAAACCATATTTTGAATAGAATTAAATACGTGCAAAATTATAAAAAACTGTGATAAACTCAATTGTTTTGATGAGGAAGGATAATTGATACATATTTTTCTTGTATTCATGAATGCTCTAAGGAATTTTCCTTTCTTTTTTTTAACCAGTCCTTGCCAGTCTTTGCCATTTACGAGTCCTTGCCTCATTTTTTTGATCCATCAGCAAAGTAATGGCAATAGGATTCTTTCATCAGCATATAAATGTCCCCACCATCCTTGGGTTTCACTAATCATACCAGTGTTTTCCCAGCAGCCTCTCACCCATATATAGAACACCACTGGAACTGCACAACTTCCAAGACTGACTGTTGTGTTTTGGTGAAATAGTGAAATGCAATACCAACTGCTAGATATAAAACAGAGATGTCAGGATTTGAATCACCTCATTTAGCTGTCTAGAAATTATGTATCTCCTCTAACGCAGTCATCCAGGCTCCCTCTAGAGTTCACAAAGAGAGATCAGCTTCTCCACAGAGCAGCCCATCCGATGCAAGTGTAGGTTTGTAGGGTGTATCTCTCTCTGGTACGATACCTACATAGCAAGTTTAGACTAGATGCCAGTGTTTAAACGTTTATATTTAAGTGAGCTGAATCCCATTTACTACAAGCAAACACTCTAAAACACTGTAAGACATGGATATCAGAGATACTGTGAAACCTAAGGTCAAGAAATCAGTGACTTGGCCAATAGATTATCCAAGCCTGGTGGACCTGTACCTTACTCAGGCAAGGGGAGAAAAATGGCTGGCACAACTGCTGATGGGTACCCAAGTAACCAGTTCAAATATGAGACTTAGTGATGAACCTGGAACATTTTCTGGATTCAGGCCAGAGCCTTAATCACAAAGTGGTCCATCCCTAGGAAATTAAGTCATGAGTGTTCCTCTTAAGTGGAATGGATGATTATATTTATTTAAAAAACAGGCAAAGAGTGACATCAGGATAGCACTCATGCGTTACTCAACCTTGCAAGTGTCTTTCCTCTTAGAACAATGAGTCACTTTTGGAACATGACCATAGATGTTCCTCTCAGGTAGGCTACAGAGAGGTGTCATGTTAGATATGCAAGAACCACATACATCCAGTGTCTCCAGCACTAAAAACCTTCCTTGGATGAGAAATCAAAATGCATCATTGTCTACTAGCACACAGTAGCCTCAGCTGCAAGAAGATTGGATGATTCCCACATTAACTCACTGGGTAACATACAATGGGCATTATGCTGGGATGGTCAACAGATAGTAAGGAGCAGTGGGGTGGGGGTGGGGGGTTATAAGGTTTTCTAATCCAGAGTCATGGCTTTAAGAAACCAGGCTAAAAGCTACGGTAAAAAAAAAACTGTAATAGAATAAAATAGTTTTCACAGAAGCTGCCACACAAGATTCACTGAACTGAATATTGGTTGTCTAAAATAAAAGCTTTTCCTTTCTGCAAATTGTGCAGAATACATGCTCAAAGGTATCGCCAAAGCATTATGCCTCACCAAGTCACCTTCTAGATATGTTGACTCTCTCCACCGACTTGAGAACCTAGAGTTACATCTGCCATTTTAACTGGAGATGAAACTTTTAGACGTAATTTCAAGTGAGACAGACTAATCTTTGTGCAGTAGCATCACATCAGTGAATGAAGACCAAAAAGACTCCTCCTTTGTTGGTTTTAAATCTGTTAGTAAACATAACGTCTCCTTTTCCACCTTCAGGAATGCTGTGGCTGTTGCAGGAGAAAGAGCTGACCAGCCTTTCATTTGTGGTTAATTCCATGTGAAGAAATCAAGCCATGCAGAGACTACACCTTCACTTTAGATGCCTGAATCTCAGATTGAATGTCATCTCTAATTTTAGCTGGCTTAATATGCAAGTTGAAACCCACTTTGTCCTACAGGATGTCTTCCAGGAAGGGGGGTTCTTAGTTTTCTGGGTTTAAAGTCATTCAAAATCCTAAAGAAGGGGCTTAGTTTCTTGGCTGACCTTTGTGTTCTAAGAAGATAAATGACCTGAATAACCTCCATACTCATTCAGTAAGTTAGTGGCAGTTGTCTGCAGATCATAGCTCAATCCAATGCAAAGAAGTTTTTCTCTACCATTTAATACAGCTTCCCTCTTCTTTCTGGAAATTTTTTTACACAATGCATAAGGAAATATATATGACTCTGTATTCAAGTAATAATCTAAACTTCTGCTTTCACTATACCTAAGGGAGTTAATTTGGGACCCACTCCCCTTGGATGGACAGAGACCATCTTTTTCATTGTGGCCCAAATCTGCTCAAGGCCAATTAATACTCATCAGTGACAAAGCTGTTCTTTAGCTCACACAGCACTTTTCGCTTAGACCCCTCACTGACTTCCCTTTTCTCAAACCCACAAACGTTTATGGTCTAGCCTGAGATGTTCTGCTTGACAGCCACAGTTCCGGTACTCACCAGCTTAAACAAGTTTTCAGAGTTGCCTCCTTGGATGCACTTGTGCGTGCTGGTGGACTCTACCCTCAGGAAGGCAATTAAATGCAGATTTTTAGCAACCAGTGCAGATTTTTAGCAACCAGCACAGATTTTCAGCAACCAGCACTTGGACAAGTGGTTTAGTGAATTGCTAGACACTGATTCACCTCTTCTGGAAATGGCTTAGTTCCAACCAGTTGAACATCTCTAGGCAAAGCTTAGTTAAAAATTGCTGTCATCTCCTAGAAACGTTGCACTGACTTTCTATTTCAAGACTCTTCTGTCCATGTAGCATTTTCCCTACTGACTGCCTTCTGGGTTTTTTCAAGACTATCTCCTAGGAATAAGGATCTTGATCTTTATCATCTTCTGCAATCAGAAACTCTCTTGAAGTTAATAAGCATGCAGTGTCTTCAACAGGAGTCTAAGCAGCAGCAAGGGAAAGATAGTAAAAATGGGATTACTTTCACCAAACTTCAGCCATTGACTTGTTTAGCTGAGACTAATCTTCTAGTCTCCCCCTAAAGTCATCAGAGAAAGAAGACAACACTCTCTTTCATTCCCACCCAAAGATAAGCATCTGAAATATCCCAGGAAAGTGTCTTTAAATGGCTGAGTTTAAAGAGATAAGTACTACTATATGTTGGCAAATCTTCATATTATTTTCTGTGCTCCAGGAAGTCTCTTTCCTCTCAGCTAAATATTTGTTCCTCTCTGAAAGTTAGGTATGTAGCAATCTCTCTTTTATATTTGACACATTTCCTCCTCACGCACGTTTCTGGCATGGTAAATTTGGGGTTTTCTCCCTATTCCCTGCTCTCTACCAATACTATTTGGCATAAATAAGGTTCTGTTTGTCCTTATTATCTTCTTGCCACTGCACATGCATAAGTTTATATAAATGGATGTTCACATGTGAATAAAATCTAGACAAATGCATCTGGAATCTAGACATGACTCAGCTTATCACATTATTTGGCAAAGGAGGAGGAGAGAAGAAATCCCAGAGAAGTATGTTCAGCCTTGTTCTAGTCTTCAGAACCAACTCAATACATCGCCATTTAAAACTTTCCACTGAAAATGTATCAACTGCAATATATAAACAAACTAATAAATGCAACTGCACAGCACATGGGGCAATGACATTGCTCTTGCACAAGGAGGCTCTGAAATTTTAACATTTGTTTTCCTCTCAAACTGGAACAAAGTCAACATATTTAAACCTTCCTGGAGGGAAACATTTCAGTTTAGAAAGGTCAGCTTTTCATCTCAACACGCAAGACTGACATTAACAGACCAATGAAATGCTTCCCTTTCATTTTGCATTACCCATTGAGTCAAGCTAATGCCACATAGAGGATGTTGCTTTGGGTCTCTCATTCTGCTATGAGCCCTCTGGACTCAGTTCTTTGGCAGGGCTCCTTCTCCAACGATGTGTAGCATTTTCTGCTTTCCTTTCTTTGTTGCCCCAAATGGCCAGAGCTCAGACAATAGCACAGTGCTGCCAATATGATTAAAAATTTTCTGTGACTTTATGTATATAATAACGGGATACAGTGTTGGCTTCTCGCCTAATTCTGACCATCCACAGTCTTCTGCTGTGAACAGCTGCCATCTCGCTGAAAGATCAATTTCCCTGTACCAGAGGGATTCAGTGGTTTGAACACAGTTCTATAGTCAACAATTACAGCGCTGCAAGGCACTCCAAAAGGCATGGGTCTCCCTTAAACCCAATGTCCCACCTGCTAGCCTTATGTGGATATATTGAATAGCACAGGGTACTCCAGAAAGAACTGCCTACATTTTGGAAAATTAATTCTGCTCCTACTGTGAATGGATATCATTTAGGATATTATTTAGGATAAACAATGAATAAAATCTGGTCTAGACAAAGAGAGGGAAAATTTGATTTAAAGGGGAGAGAAAGTAATGCTTGAGCTGCAGTTGCATGAATCTTTTGTGGCTTCTTCCCTTCCTCACCATACTTCCACAAAATAGGTCACTTGTCTCAATATTGACCCTCTTTTTATTGACCCACATGGAAAAGGACTCCATTTGTCTCATTGCTTCTGGCAGGGCAAGGCACATAAATCCATACTTCTTTAGCTGCTCCGGCATTAATGAGCATTTATTCATTTACATTTACTGGGAGATGAGACTTTAACAAGTTGGCTTACAAAGTCCTAAATTCCTAAGTCCTGTGACACCTGCAGCTTTTTTCATTATCTCCTTTACCTCTCCCACCCATTCTCTGATATGTGAAATAATTATATCCTTAAAGTGTGAAACCAAAAGATATTTCACTGCTTAGTTCACTATATCCAGACCAGGCACCATGTGGGGTGCTGTAAACAGCTTTTACTGGACTGGTTCAGCCTCTGGTCAATGCTGAGCATCCAGCTCTTCCACAGACCTTCATGGACATGGTGAAATATCACCTAAAGGACTTCCTGCCACAAAAGAGGCTTTGAAAAAGTTTTCAGTGAAGCAAAACTGCAAAAATTTAATGACTTACTCAAGTCTTGGGACAGGACATGATTTTTAAATCCAAGCTTGCAAAAACACAAACAAAATTATAATCTATCAAGTGAAAACCCAGTGGAGAGAAGGGGAGATTGTTATGTCTCCTGCTACAATGGTCAAACAATGTACTTTTTAATTAAAATCTACCATAAGATCCAAACTGGTGCTCAAAAGAACCAATAAATGTGCAAGCTGTATGACTGGATACAGATTAGGTTCCCTGCCTGTGCTCCAGCATCACTTCAGCATCACTGAATCATTAGAAAAATAGATACTAAAGGGACCTTACAGCATCATCTGATCACCCCTCAAGCTAAGAACAACCCTACGTCAGCTGTCCCCAGACAGATTTATTTTTTTCTCCATAACATCCTAAACTTAGATTGCTACTTACCTCTTAGGCAGAAGAGGATAAATTTCCACCAGCTGAGAAGCTGGAAGAGCTGAGAAGCTGGAAGACTGTCTCTCAACTAGGATCACATGGAGAAAACTGGAGAAAAGAAGTAGAAAGGATGAATCTCCACTAGTCCTTGACATGCTCAGTTACATTCACACTGATACTTCCAGTACAATATACGTACTTATTGTTTTCACAGTCCTGTACAGAGAGAGCAAGCCCAGAGCACACTGGCAAAGACAGTTCTGTGAGAACAGATTAATTTTTGAGATGTGAGAGTTTGTGAGAAAAGTTCTCATCTTTTTGAAAGACAGGACCTTGTTTCTGACTACATAAATGCTGAAAGAACAGGGATTCCTGCTTTGGAAATTTTATTATAAAATGAAATTTAATTTTTCACTCACTTCTGCTAAAGTAGCACTATTTATAACTAAGAAAAAGTTTTTTATAGAGAAGCTGGAAAATGTTCCTAAACTGTAAATACCCAAAATCCTGGAAAAAAGTAAATGTTCCAAAGACTGGTGTGTTTCTTTTCTTTTCATTCTTTCCTTTTTTTTTTCCTTTCCATTCTGGTCCCTTATTCTTATGCTTGGCCGAGGTACCTTGTTGAAACATGCAAGAGCCAACTTCCACTATTTCCTCATGCAGCAAAAAATGTTTATGGGCTGTAACCATACACTATCCTGGTGTATTCCATAGATGGCCTTTCGGTGCATAGTTCATGCAGGTGTACAGCAAGCTAAACGAACATGAGGATGTCTCTAAGTTCGGTCTAAAGAAAGCAAGTTTAAGGAAAACCTTAATTCACAGCTGTCAGGTGTGAAAAAAAAGAAAGTCTTTGGGAGTAATATTAAAAACATTTGCATTTCACACATATTAAACAAAATGTTTTCTGTTTCTCATTATTTTATAACACTTCTATCTCTGCTGAAGGAAAACAAAAAAATCCACAACTTTTACTCAAAGTCTGTTTTCATAGTACAGAGACTTTCAGGAACTGTACTGTGACCCAACTGCTTTTTAATACATGATTTTAAAAGTAGTGAAAAACATAAAAACAAGAACTCTAAGAACAGTAGGAAGTGCTGAATAACATTTAGAGGTCCATTTTAAGAAGGCACTTTTTGCCAGGAATATTAATTTTTTTGTAAAATATTATCTTCCTAACTGTTGACTAACTACTTCTATCTACTGAAGGAGATGGAACCTTGAATCCCCTTAAGGCTCACAAATTCCTATGGGTACATTACTGGAGCTGGTTTGGAGTATTCCTAATAAAATCTTTGGTGTTTCTTTACTAAAAAATGTATTGTCCTTTTGAAATGAAAGAAGTTAGTGGAAATATATCAATTTGGAGAAGGTGCTGCTGGATGGAGGGGACATTTTGTTCAGAATCAGTCATCTGAACTCCTGCTATAGCCAATCAAGGCACTCATGAGATGCACAGGTTCAAACCCTTGTATTAAAGGAGAGAAAACCAGCCTCTCTGGGCAGGGAACAGGGTTATCCTTGATTTTAACCAGCATTTCTTAAGTTCTGCATGTGTAGGATGAAATGCACAGCACAGAAATGCATGAGTATTTCCACTGCTATACACAGTTATAAGTGTCATCTAACTCTCATGAAAATTGACTCCAAAGTTTGGTTCAGTAATGTAGATAGTTGAAAAACTCATGCATCCTCCTTCAATGTGTTTTGCCCAAATTTGTTTCATGAGATGCTAACCCATCCCCAGCTCAGTTTCCTTGTTTAACAAAGTTGTGAATACTCTCAAGAAAGACTCCTTATGAACAAATGAAAAATGTGCAAGTGTAATAAAATAGTATATCGGTGTGGATGGGGATGAGGGTTGTTGGAGGCTTTGTTTGCTCTTTTGTTTTTTGTTTTTTTAGGAGCTTTTATTAGCCTTTATTAGCCCCTGGCTTGAAATAATAGGCATGACTGAAAGTCACAAGAAGAAAATAACATAACCTGCTTCCTCATTAACAGATGATAGTGGCCAGAAAACTGCCCAGCAGATGCTCTAAAAACTACTTGCAGTCCTGAAGAGATCAGAAAAGTGCATGAAATTTCTCCTTTGGAAACTCCCACCCAGCTGACAGGTGTGTGTCAGTGACTGTACAAAGGCAGAAAAACTTCTCAGCTTTTTCAATTAAAATATTAAAATATAAAGGAATTTTATTTTTTCAATTTTAATGTTCAATTAAAATATTAATATTTTAATATTCAATTATTTTAATGAATATTTTACTATTCAATTAAAATATTAAAATATAAAGGAGCTTAATTCTTTCATTCCCAGCTAGCAGACAAAAAAGGAACACAAGATGATCCATTTCTCTGTCTGTGTCTCTAACTTAGAAGGTTAGGGGGACCACTGATTGAAAAAGGATGAGAAAATATTGCTGTCCAGGCTAAGCAATCAGAAATCAGAGAGGAATAGGTGGGTTTTGGCTGGAGAATGTAACTTCATTAGAACTGAGCATGCAGATACCATTTCAGTCCAAGAACTCTGTGGAAATAAAAATAATAGATTTCCATTCTTGATATACACACCATTAGTTCACTTATTTCTAGATAACCTGTCTCTTAACAGCTTTCTTGACTACTAATTGCAAATCAAGAATCTACAATGGCCTGTTTCCAGGATGCTGAGTGCTCAGTTCAACATATATCCTCATAAATATCATCTGGACATTTACAGATAAATTTTCTAGGCACCATCACAATTCAATAAATAATCTTTTCAAGAGGGATTGGAATAAGAAAGTTTGAGGTTTAGTTTAGTAAAAGAAAAAAGAAAAATTATAAACTACTCCATATAAATGTTTGAAGGTTGTGCAGCATTGGAAAACAAAAAATGAACATCAACCCCAGTTTTCTTCATAGAAGACAATTGCCTTTCTCCCCGTTCTTCAGTTTTAAAAGTCCCTCTGGAAACTTAAAGGACAGTGTCTCTGAAGAACTTAATTTTATTTTAGAGATACTTAATGAAGTGCTCTTGTCAGTTAACATTGAAGTGATTGAAAGTTTGAGGTCTGACTTAGCTGAATGATTTGGGTTCTTGGTTCAGTGGAGAGATATGGATATCCCTGAAAGGAGATTCATCTCATCATAGGGTGAGCTACCTTTATTTTGATAAAGGAACCAAATAGCCACCTTTGAAAGGGAGGAAAGGAGAGTGGTGGTATTTGTCTAGCTAAATATAGGCATTTGCAAGGTGAAGTGTCTTCACCTGAATTGGTCACTCAGGGCTCCCTCTGAGAGACTTGGAGTCTATTGCCTCATTTTTCTCACTTCCTAGAAGCTGACCTCTAAAAAGATGAATCACAACACTGCATTCCTGTTTTAAGCTATGAAAAAAAATCAGTGCCCTCACAGGTGGGTTCATACATCCCAAGTGTCCATGCATCGACCATAGGAAGCTCCTATGCATCACAGATATCTGACTTTCATAAAGCTGGAGTAGGATATGGTCTGCCATAAGCAATATGGTGTGAATCCTATCGAAAATTTTCTGCTACACTGCACTTCATAGAATAGCAGTTATGAATTAAAGGAAAAAAAAAAAAAAAAAAAAGGCCAAATTAAATAAATAAATAAAAAGAAGATGAAAGAAAGAAAAAAATCTCAAAGAAATAGCAAGTGTCAGGGTACAACTAGACTATATAGTCCTTCCATGAAAGAAAAGTTTATTTTAACATAGCATTCTTGACCATGAACTCGATAGGGCTGTTTAGAGTAAAGATGAGTTTAAAAACTGCTTTTGAGGAAAAAAAAAATAACTGTTTACATTTTTGGAGAACCAAGAGGAGCTTCCAGGGGAAAGAGGAGGGGTCTTGGCTTTAAGTGGTTTTTATTCTGATTAGAAACATTAGTCTTCTGGGGAGATCTTGCTGAGTGCACCAAATTCCTCTGCTACACATTACAGGAAGAAATAAAGCTGGTATCTTAGATATTGCAGGTTCTCATCACATTCCAACAGAGAACAAAGGGAGACAGCACCTAGACACATGGATGCTCTCTCAGAGAGAATAAAATGGAATAAGGTACCTGAGAAAAAGAAAGGGGAAGGGGAGGAAGATGGGGAAGTGGAAAGAGAAAGAGAAGAGGATTAAGACGAAGGGAAAGAAATGGGAAAGGACCTGTGAGATTTAGATTCAGTCTCTTACATTGGCATTTCTATGTGATGTTTAGCAGATTCCCATACCGTTAAACAAGACCATTACTGTTTTTCTTCCCACACTGTCTCATTTCAAAGTAAAGATGTCAAATCCCTTTCTTTCCCTCTTGCTCTGTTCTTTGTCTTTGCATTTTACATTACTGAGCTTGACCTTTTCGCTTAGGGACAGCTCTTCCAGGTGATGACTGTTACTCTGAATTCTTCTGTGAGTTCTCTCCTTCCAAATTTGGTGTTACATCAAATTTTAGATGTTTAATTTGCTCAAAAACATGCTAAATTAGTCTCTCCTGCAAGAAGATTATTTGATCTTCTGTCCTGGTTTGTAGCAAACCTGTGTTAAGTTGTCATTACAATTATTTTCAGTCCAGTGAGAATATTTAAGTGCCAAAAAATACAAATTTTAACCAATGATTTAGACTCTAAGTAAAATTCATCTTCCCTAAATTGAGTGCTTAAAAGACAAATGAAAAATGATGAGCTGGTAACCCTAGATTATCTTTATAGTCAGGGGAATGAAATAGGCACCTGCAGAGCACAATTTGTCCTATCTTAAGATCAGTGTCTATGTTGGCTGAGATTAATTACTTCAAAACAGACACTCCTCTTTATCTACCTAGGGGTGACTGGCTCAGAAACAAATGCCCAACACACATGTAATATAGGGAAGATTAATGCTACTTTAATATTTCCTAGTTTGTTTATGATATTTTCATAAAAGACAGTGGCAAATGCTTTGTCAGAACCAAAATACAACACAGTCTCCTATTTCTCCCTGATCTCATTATCTTGTCAAAACTGAAAGTATTGACAAGTAGTTTGACATGATTTGTTCTTGACAGATCACCAGTGGTTGTTTTTCATCACCAAATTAGACTTCCAGGTGTTCATGAATTTACAATGAATTCATTCCAGTATCTTCCCAAAACTGAAGCTGGACAATATCATCTGTACCTTCCATAGTCCTCCTTTTTTTTCCTCTGCATGAACATCAGTTTTATTTCTGCCTTTCTCCAGTCAACTGAGATTTCTGTCTAATTTAATCTATCTAACTGTCTTCTTACAATATCTTCTTTTATAATCCTCTAGAAAAAAAAATGGGTTTTTGAAGAATCTTATCAGAAAAACACTGAGCTTTTATGAAAATAAAATGCAAAGAAGCCTCAGAATATTTCAGTCTTCTGGAGTCTCATTTCAGTGGAGTAATAAGCTTATCCTAACCGCTTATTTTCTTATTTCTTACATGTCTACAGATTCTTCCTTAGCATTTTTATTTTGGGGATGTATGGGGACACACACCATATAAATGGAAATTCACTTTTCAGCTCTACCATTCCCATTTGTATCCTAAAATGCTTTCATAACTCAAATATGTTCAATCATGTACCTTTTCTCCCACTCCAAGTATCTCTGGAGACAATCTAATTCCCATACTAAAAGGCTTTTAAAAAGAAGGAGTAAAAAGTATTTCTGCCACAGAGACAAACTTTCTAATGCTTCTCAAAACTTGTTTTCCATTGTCTTCAAACTGCCTCACATGAATACTCACGCCAAAGATTTGTAAACCTGCAAAAGAATCTAAAAATGGCATGGCAGATTTTACACTGGACTCTAAATGGATTTTTGCTCAAGATTCCACATCAAAATGATTTAATGAAACAGAGTGTAACAGCAGATTTCTATTACGTTGCTATTTCAAGGTCCTGGCAGTCATATTACTAGGTATAGTGCAGACAGGCAGAAAGACACTTCCACCTTTAAATTATTTTTATACTGCACAAGATCAAATCAGCTAGCATTCTTCCATACTTAACAACTTTGAGCTGAGGTACAAGAAATTCAAGTGATTAACTGCAAGTATCTCTTTCCTGCTTTGAATGTACCAGTATTTAAAAGATGGCTTAACAAGAAGATGGAGACTCCCTTTTTACAAGGAGTCACATAAAAAAATGGGGGGTTCTGGGCACAAGTTACTCCTGGGGAGATTCCGAGTGGACACAAGATGTTCCACCACGAGAACAATCAACCATTGGAATAATCTCCCCAGAGAAGTGGTGATTCCCCATGCTGGGCTCTACTGCAGAGCTGCTGCAGGCTGCACCTGGGCAGGTGGCTGCTTCAGCAGGAGCCCTGTTCATG
>JBCJKH010063411.1:0-19105 GCA_039877255.1 Loriculus beryllinus
CTTATTCAAACCTAGATCAGTAAATCTATAGCAGTCTCAGATACTTCTAAGAGAACAGAGATTCCTGCCTTCAAAATTTATTTTATGCATTTGCAGACAACATATATTAAGCAATTTAATATTATATAGAATAAGGCAATAATATCAAACATCCATACCATATGTTAGAGTGCTTCATATATCTTCATTACCTATAGGACTAGGCGTGTTCTAACTCCATTTTGAGTGCCCCAAACTGTTTGCAATAAGGTTCTGCTGCTTCTGATGTGACCTACCTAAAAAATATATGCTGAAGTTCTCCAGACTGGGATCTGACGATATCTGAACAAATACCAGTGAAACTCAGAAAAAGCACATCCAAGCCTCTAATGCTGCTCCACACAGTAGAACAAAGTTCATTTCTTCAATCATTCCACAAGCTCCAGAAGCCAGGCTCTGGTTCTAAAACACCTGAAAAGCAGTAATGAACAGTTTAACATTTACCATGACTCCTTAGGCTCTTTAAATTAGAAGATCATGTTTTCCTGCTCCTCAAAGACTGGAGATGAGTCAAGACAATCAATGTAAGTTGTAAGAATAGCTACTTCCTGAAAAAACTACTTCATTTGCTGTTGGAAGTAGAGCAGGAGGCTGCAAGAGAAAAAGATTCTCTCAAGGTACTTGAATGCTGCAGTGCGGAATCTACCTGTAGCCCAGGCTCTACCACAGAGCTGCTAGCAATGCTATGCAAGTTCCTTAAATCAATCCTTCCACAATCACTAATTGTGCACGCCTTTTCTGGGAGCCTAACTTGATAACTGCAAGCTCTGGTTCAGAGAAGTGCTGAATGCTAATGCTGTCATTCAGAGCAACAGAAGCTCTGCTGTAAATACCAAGTGTTAACATACCAGTCCTTGTGACTCAAACTGAGCATCCGATATTGCTGAAGACATTTCTCTGTGCACAAGCCCCACCGTCCCCATGTTGAGAGAAGGCCATTCCTTTGTGTCATGGAAGTTTTGCAAAGATTAGTTTTGGGTTTTGTTTGGGAGTTTGTTTGTTTCACTGTTTGTGAAGCACACAGCTAGTGCAGGCTGAGAACCAGTGAAAAGCCCACATTCTCAGAACAATGTTTGAACGACAAGCCATGCACCAAGAGGTCCAGGAGAAGTTATCTGTCAGTAAGCAAACCTGTGCACAAAGCCTGGTGAGAGTACAACAATAAAAAAAAACCACCAAAAAACCCAAAAACAAACTAACAAAGAAAAATTACTCCTGCTTACACACACCGGCACACTCAGTTAAGGTTGCATAGACAATTATTTCAGGCATTTCCTCATTTTCAGATAGCTAACTTTGCAAGTTTTAGGTTGGTTTAATGTTGTTTGACATCTATAATAGGGTATTCTTGTTTTTCTGATTTACAAGGGACCAGGTTAAGCATCAGACACAGTACTGATTATGCACAGGCCCCACAGTCTACCAAATATGCATCTGTCTGGCATAGACTGCACCTGCATTGCAGATAACAGACTGCAGAAAAGAACAAAGGCAGAGTCTTTTTCCGTAAAACTCTGACACTGATTTATAAGGGGGTTTCTTAATTAGTAAGATGTATTAAATAATCTCATTTTAAAACAAAAATGAAGTGCATCTAGGCACTTACATGCATTTGCGATTCCAAGTCAAAGATTCACCATCCAATTATTAGTAGGTGGCCAAAAGAAGAAAGATTATGCAATAGGTTTTTCTGTTATAAGCAGTCATGCAAAGACAGAGACTAAGTACTCTAGCTTGTATTATATTAGCATTTCAACTATAAAACCCTATTCTGTGGTTCCTACACCTCCTTCAGAAATCTTGCTACACAAGGCAGAGTAAGAACTTTGAGAGTGTTTACTTGTAATACCTTACCCAAACTCATCTTCTCATCTTGATAAAGAGCTTCTATGCTCAAAAAGTTTTTTCTCTGGCTTAGCAAAACAGGCTCATTTCTAAAGCTCAGAATTATGACAGATACAAATAAACATTGTAATGTGTAAACCAAGTTACATAAATATCACATTTTTTCCTCTCTTCCCATTTCAAAGCATTATGTACTAATGCTGCTTGTCACATCACTGATCCTTAAATTAATTAATCTTTGAAATTGTATCAAATTGTAATAGGACTAAAGAGACCTGATAGTCTACTGTATTTAAATGGGATGTACCGAGAAGTGTCAAATTAAAATTCAACAGCATGAGCTGTTAAACAAAGTCTCCTACCATATGTTTAACTTTCTGGTACCTGCACAAGTATATACCGAGAGAACAACATGGCCTACAGCCATAACCGCTTCTGCTATAAACTCATTAGATCTTACAAGTTCAGTAATGCTGAGTAGTTTTAAAGATTCAGTAGGTGGCATCCTCTGCTGGGAATCAGCATGGCACGAACCACCATTAAGTAAATTGATTATGAACCCCTCAGCATGAGAAGACACTAATTGTAGAATGGCAGCATTTTGGCACGGCACATTAAAAAAGTAAAAAAAGAAAAAGTATGTTTTAACATCACAATATAATTCAAACTTCACCTCAGTTTACTTTGCTTTCCTGACTTTAACCCTATCCTTTCAGTCAGGTATAGAACTGTTCTTAAGTGCCTGCAATAAGCTGTTACACAGCCTTCCTTTATGTACAAAGTTTACCTTAGTCTTACAAGGATCACTTTCCCTGCCACACAGATACAAGTGATGGTGTGAACATCACCGTATTATCAGAGTGGACTGGCTTTGAGCTCTGTTTGCAAGAGGAGATTTTGCGAGACATTTCTTGGTATGAGTCAGTGAGCTGTAAGAGAAAAGATGTACCTTACTTCACATACAGAATGAATTACTACTTGCAGGTGTGCCCCAAATCCTCCATACTTTCAGCACTGGCATGCCTGCACCAAACAGTTTACCAACAGAAAGCCAAGAGTACTGAAACACTGTCCAGTATATTCCAGAATCATAGCATTTTATCAATACTGCAACCCATCACCCTGTCACACAGCAAAATCGCCAGAAACAGCTCTACAAAACTGTGAACCAAGATGCATAATTATGCAGATCCTGCATTCTGCCACAGAAGAAAGTGCATTTCATCTATTTGTAAACAGAAACCTATTTATGCAGCCTCTGTGTTCAAGGCAAACTCACAATCTTTTAAGACCTATGAAAAACAGAGGCTATGTAGCTGAAAAGAATTTAGAGATATAAAGTGAAATGAAAAGGACTTCAGCTGTCTAAAGCTTCTACTTGTACTCATGTTTAGCTACTCCGTCCTTTAAATTCCTTATTCTAAGTGTTCAACACCAAAATCGTGTTGCCAATAGACAGTGTTACTCCATAATTTCACTGAGGAATGAAGTATTAGCAATTTTTTTCATAACAGCCTATCTTGCTCATATCCAAAAAATCATCAATAATGTAAACAGCACAGTTCTAATATGCCTAGACTTGTATTAGCACCACTTGCCATTTTAAGATCCACGTGGCAATTCAGCTGCAACAAATTGGTAAAGTACCAGTATTGATAAGTGAAGGACTGGAACTGCACTGATATAGTCAGATTAGTTTACAAGCCTTCTATTTTTACAAGCCTTGGCAGCTCAGGTTCTCTAATGAATTTTTAACATGTCAATTAATATGTTCATAGAAAGTAATGTCAGCTTTAGCTAATACATAAGAAAAATCACAGTTGTAAGTAAAATATTCAATGCATATATAAGATTCTAAGCTTTACATTTGAGAAATTCAAAAGAATTACTGCAAATAATCAGATGAGAACACTCCTCTAGAAAGGAAGCAATAAAATTGCAAAAGTTAATGGACATGATTCATCACTTGGAAATACTAGCTCAACTTCATGAAATGGGATGTACTGCAGGGCATAAGAAAAAAAGGCCTTTCGGCAAACAGGATGAGACCATGACCCTCTGGTTGTTAAAAAACACATGATACTAGAACAAATTGTGAATTGGTGAATTGTTACTTTTACCAACCTACTACTGATGTCATAAATTAAGCAATGCTTACTTAATAGTATATTCTTCCACTGAATGCAGCTGTATTAGAATACTAGCTACTCGTTTGCAGCACCTTCAACAACACAGAATTATGTCAAATAACTTCACTGATCCAGTTTTTGTTGCAATTCCCCCAGTTTGCCATTACATAAAATCAGAAACCAAACAAATTTTATGGGAAAAAAAAATCCTTATGATGCGAATTTTCAAAATGTTTTAGATGTCTGTTTTAAAAACACTATCACTTGTTAAGTAACAAAACCCATAAACTTCCTGTGTTAAGATTATGCATGCTCTGTGAAGCTGCAGTAAAAAAGAGAAAATTTACCTGTAAAAAGAGCCTCTACATTTTGCATCTGTGGGCAAAATAACAGAAAATAGCCCTTCAACAAAAATTTTAACTTCATCTGTAAAGCTAGGCAAGCAGAATGTCTGGTAAATAACTACCAACCTATGCAGCAAGAGGCATACTGTGGTCACACAGGAGAGTAATTCCTTCAATTCTCTGAGCATTCATCAGCCTGAGGATAAAAGATGCAAGTGCAGTCACTGGATTTGGGTAAATTCCCCCTTTGTTACTGGGACACTATGGCATTTAACATCTGCCTCTACCTTCACTGCATCAGAGGCAATACAAAATCACATCAGATAAGAAACTTGTGCTTCTATCTTGATGAGCGACATACTAAGTACTACAGTTTTCTGAATGAAGTGCAAAAGTTACAGGACTAAAATATTTATCTGCTACAAGTCGACATTCAAAGAATTTCAATGTTTTTAAGATACATAACAAAGTAATAGCAAAATTTCAGAAAGCAGGCTAGTCAAGCTGCAACGTCATCTTTTCTTCCCATTAACTACAAATGACACAAGCTTTGCAGTGTACTTCAGTACACTAGAGAGAACCTTGCACTCCAGCTCCGTACTGTTATGTCGCAACACAGCCTGACAAATGTTTCAGGATTTGAGACTACCACAGCTGTACCATATGTTCATTTTAAAAATAACCGTAATGCCTCATTTCGTACACTCTCAAACTCTTAGAGCAAATATTCTCAAGCCACAATCCCTTGTGATAACCTGAAGAGCAAAGACTGCAACCACGGTTAAGCATCTGTTATTTTTCATGCAGCAATCATCACTGCTGTTTGAAATCTTAGGACTTGCAGAGCTAATTAACTAACAAGCCTACACTCCCCTAAAAGATTATCTTCCACAAGACTTTTCATGCTTTTATCCTGCCTTGACCCTGAGCAACTGTACTCAAGTAGGAAGATATCCACTCAACTAAAACTTAACTGAAGAGATCAAAAAGAGGAGAAAAAAGGCGCAGTCAGTTCAGAACAGTTGGCTAAGAGAGACTGACATTGTTGTGAGCGCATTCATCCCTACGGAAAGTCCATAGCGCAAGCAGAGCACAAAGGCGATGGACAGCTCCTGCTAGTGAGGGAAGAGACAAGATGGCACAACCTCTTGATTCCAGCTACTTTTTGTTAATACTTTAAGGTTAACTAAGCATCCATTCATTAAATTATTCATTGTGTGGGGAAAACACAATACAGGAACTTGGTAACTTAGCAAAGATATCATGTAAGAGGATTCTTTCTAATTTCTCACTACCTTCTGGATTATTTAACCAAACAACAGAATAAGACATTAGTAACATGACCAATTTTACCACTTCCAGTTTCTCTTCCTCTGCCTCCAGAATTCACACAGCCACATTAATCCCTGCTCATTGTCAAAGTACACAACTTGGAGGTACACAAAATGCACCTAGCAAGACTGAACACCAGAAAAACGTTTGCAGCCATGAAGGAACACTTTTAGCAAACAAGAAAAAAGAAGACAACCCTTGTCCCTCCCTCTAGGCAGTCTGTGAGTTGGAAAGAGTTGCAAGATTATTTACCTTGAAGAGAAGCAGCAGCACAATGCCTTCAAACCCATCTAACATCAGCTCCGGGCTGTGCAAAGAGACAGTTTTTTCTCCTTTCCAGATCTGAAGTAAGAGGATATGGGATGGCTGCATCCCCTGGTGAACACAATGCTGCCATCAGAGACAGAAGATTTGAGGAGCATATCCTCCCTGCTTTAGCAGCCTGGCTGTCTCACTAGTGTTAGGACATTATCTCTTGTTCTGGACCTGCACTGACACTGCTTCATCTACATCTATTGCAATCACACAGATATATCCCCATCCCCTTAACACACGCTACCAGTTCATATTATATTTCATCCAAATAAGAAAACTTACAGGTTCTTCACAGTAATAAAGGACTTGGTTTGCACCTTATTTTTACACTTTGTGAAAAACACCACTGAAGCAGCAACAAAGACTATTAAAAATAAATCTATCACCTTGCTCCTCCTAAAAGCTGTAGTTAGCTGCAGTTAAATGCTCACTTGAAGATTTATTTGAACTTCTGAGCGCTCACAGTGCCACACTTCTCTAACTTTTCCATTGACAAACTTTTCCACTCAAGCTCAGCAATAAAGACCTAGTGCCCAGAAGACTTAAAACCCATGAAGAGAGTTTCCTAGTTTGCTTAGGAGACAAAAAAATCATCAGAAAGCAAACATGAGCATTCACAGGTACATCAATATCCTGACAACTCCTCTGAAACAAAGAAATTTCGTGTCTGCATCCCCAGAAAACACAGCCCTGCGAATACGTCTCCAAATGCTTTTAAACATGGTCTCACCAGGACATAAAGTTTACCATTTTACACATGCCGCCACCATCCAGCGATGAAGCTAGTGAAGCAAAACACTTACACTTATTAGAGGTAATTAGCTCATCAAGGATGACTCCTTCAAGTAGGTTAATTCCTCCTCGGCGGAAGAAATTTACCTTTTCCAAAGCCGTCGTGATTTATAAAACACGAAAGCTGAGCTACACTCACACAACTGTTTAGGCTTTAAAAAAAGTCACCCAATATGCAAGGAAAACAGAGCTCCGTCTAGCCTTGAAGCTCAAGAGGAGCCCCGTCAGGGCTAGAAGGTAAGAATCGCTAGGCAAACCGCATGCACTGCTGAAGACCCTGACCTATTTAGAGGCGCGCTTTATCCCTTCTGGAAACAAGCTTAGCTGCGAGAGATGCGGCTGAACCCCTCCGCCGGGCCAGGCGGAACCCCCGGGGAAACCCACACCTCCCGCCCCGCTCTTCTCCGGCAAAGTTTCCCCGGCCGGACGGAACGGAGCGCGCTTGACCAGGGGCTCCGGCCGCAGCCGAGCATCCCCATCGCGCAGAGCACTCGCTCCGACTCCAACTCGCTCTCCGTCGCCCGTGACATTGAGCAAGGTCCCCACCGGCACCTGCGGAGCCCCAGGGCACCGCACACCCCTTACCTCAGCCGCCAGCGAGAAAGAAGCGGGGACGCGGCGCGGACGGGCGCGGCAGCCCCGCTCCGGCCACACCGAGCCCTGCACGCCCCAACTCCGCCGGACCCCGGCGGATGAGCCCGCTGCCGCCGTCCCGACGCATGCGTCCGCCCGGCCCCGGCGCCCTCCCGCCGCCCCGCCTCGGCGGCCGCAGGTGAAGCGCGCAGGGGCCGGGGGTTCCCCCGCGGGGCGGAGTTTACGCCTGGCTACGGGGGGGCCCGGTGGTGCCTGTGGCCGCGCCCGTGCCCGTGCCCCGGCCGAAGGGAAGCGCTGTGACAGCGCCCGCAGTGATGGGCGGCCCCGGCTCGGTCACTATTGCCGCCAGCGAGTTCGGGAGCGGCGTCTGGGTGGTTCTGGTTAAGGCTGAAGCGCCCCAAGTCGTGAGCGCTGACCCCGACGGGCTGGCCCTGGGCAGGCACGGCCGTCACCACGGCACCGCCGTGCACCGGGGCCCCGGGATTCTCTCAGCACCGGTTGCTGTTGGAAGTAGCCTCCTCCAGTACAGCGTGTTTATTGTCCCTGGGCCGTGGTTACCTCGGTGGTTTCCAGTTCCTCTTGGACTTGTCTGACCAGAAGCACAACCGCCCCCAGCTGAACCACCGTGCCTTCTGCTTTGCTTGCCCCCTTTCAGTTCCTGATCGTCAGAGGTTTCTCTGTTTCCAAATTTAAACAAACACCCGGTAGGATTCCCAAACCTTTGGCCTTGCCAGCCCACCTGTGAGCCATGCAAAACGTAAAGGTTACAAGTGAGTTCTGTTTTGTAAACTGTACAAAACTGTATCATAAATATAATCACTACACTAGGAAACATCAGGTCTTGTAACTGGACTTAATAGAAAAATAGTAATACTCTAAACGGCAAACATTAAAATCAAACCTAAACAGTTTTATAGTATCTTTTATAATTCCATTATCATGCCTGTAGAACATGATGCAAACATGGGAAGTCCTGGGGTAATACATTTATGGTTCATCTGCACAAAGAAAAACAAGGACATTTAATACTGGAGAAAACCTTCTGCTTGTAAACTTCAGCTTTTGGAGAAGGGCAGTGCTACTTAATACCGTCACAAATTACATCATACCCTGTTTACAGTCTTATGTTCAATAAGTTCTTTTAGAATTCAGGACAGGAAATTTTTCAGAGTTTGAATTAATCATCCTGTGAAAACATGAATATAGTGCTTTCTTCTGGTGCTTTACCTACCACAAACTTCTTGCTCAGAAGGAATCTGAACTCTAAAGCATCACCAAATATTTTTGAAAGATTTGCTGATGCCTCCTACAGCGAGGAAAAGAAGCTAAAAACAGGACACATTTTTTCCCAGAAGTTCTGAGTTTGTCTGAATCTGTAGTGGCAGAACAGAAGACACGGTAGGAAGAACACACTACCGAAACTGATAACACTGGTGGAAGGATTGCGAGTGTACACAACTCCTTTAGTAACTCAGCTCACAAAAAAACCCCAAAAGACCCAAGCTGGCAGGGTTTGGGGTCAATCAGACACCAAATTTCTTATCTTGAAATGGAGCATCCATGTATGATCACACATTAGCAATATCCAACATTTTCATATTTTATTATCTTTTGTCTATCTTTCAGCACTTTTTAAGACAAATTTGCTGCAATCTAAAGCAGCAGTCTCCAAAATACATTCAGAAATCTCAAAATGCCTATCAGGACTGGGGAAAGAATGAGCATTTTTCATATCCAACTGTTAAGTCCTATTATAAAGAACTAAGAATGTTATGTTCACGCAATATTATTTTTCTATGTAAGCAGCTGTTGTAGTTGCCATAGAGATGTTATTCAATCTCAAATTGAAAGGTGGTCTACAATGACCATGCACCATATTCACTGTTTAAGATGAAAATGTTTAAGAACCCCTGTGAATACATAACATTCTTCAGAACAAATACATTTCTGTTCACTAGGCTTGTGAATTACTTTTACCTCCAAAATGATATTTCGCTGAATGCTAACCATCAGCCTCCTACAGAGAGATGTAGTGGCGGAGAGATAATTGTATATAGTTTTGAGCGTTTTATGTGTAAGTTTATCTTGGATCTGTCTTTGAAATAACCATTCTCATCAGAAACAGCAACATTTAACCCATAATTGTAAATATCTTTATAAAGCATTTTAGTTAAGTCTTCCACTGTGCAACCTGCCATCCTTGTCTCCAGCTCCCTACCAAATGCTGTGCTCTAGATAACGGTATACATGGGAATGATGGAAAATTTTAAGTGCCCTGTGATCTGTATTATCAAAGTGTCACATTTCATCTCTGTCAAACACTGAACACATACTATAGGTTAGGAAATTACAGAATGTTGTACAATTAATATTTCTTAGGAGTTGAAGAACATCAAAACAACTGTAAAAGTGATGTGAGCAACAGGAAGCCCGTTTAATCTAAGAGACCTCATAAGGAGATAACAGGTCTGTAAACTCAGAGGAACCTGATGGAAGAGAGAAGCTGCTACTTGCTACATTTCAACTGAAAAGCTGCATAAACCAACTCAGAAAAACAAGCAGAGGTGGGATCCTATCCTGAGTAAATACAAATGTGTACTGTAGGAAGAAGACATGTTGAGCATGACTTAGAATTGCATTTTATCATTTCCGTTCATTCAGAACTTTAAATTTGGCTCTTCCAAAATAAACTTCGATGATTTTGGAGTTTTCAAACATCTGTCATTGATAATAGATCTAATGTGATGTAAGTTTGCCACTGAAAGGAAATAGATCCATGCTGAATGGTGCGTACAAGCAAACCTCTTAAGGATGCCCACAAGCCAAAATCAGTTAGGGAAACCCCAAGAGCTGGGAAGTCTTTCCTGCCAAAGGGAACAGTAATATTAAACTTGGGTGACATTTTGTATCAGAGTATAAGGAGGGGTCATCACTGGGAGGCTTCAAGCAATTCTCACAGACATGATTCACTTTGTAAGGGATAGCGTAAGAAATCTAAGTAACGTTTTCTCTTTCTTTTAGAAACTGAACTGCTGAGTTCTCCAACTAAATCATTTTACATGTATGAAAGGCCTACTATTTATTTTGAGGAAGTCTTCCATTACTCAACTGTTGTATTTTTTAGGAGAACTAAGGCTTAGTCATTACTGTCCATTTCAAAAATAACCTGCCTCTAATCACCATAAGTCACTTGAAGTATGACTATGTGTGCATGGGGGTGGGGGGAATTTCTATGCAAAATATGAAATTAGTGTCCTAATGTTCCAAATGTTGATCTGCCTTTTTGGTGATTTCAAGTGGCCAAGAATTCAAGGAACAACAAGAAGAATAAATACTGCAAAGGCACATTACACAAGTCTACTTCTGTAGAAATAGACTGAAGTGTTTCCAATACTCCTTTTCAACTGGCTTTCTCCAGTAACATCTGATGTTAGCCTTGGTGAGAAATGGTTCAGTAAAAAGACTTCCAAAACTGGGAGACCAGATGTAGGAATAGAAGGTACAGGTAGAGTTAGTTCAATATTTCTCCTCCATTAAGAACCAGCTCTTCTTATAATGGGTGATGTTTCTAAGTGATTACCTCAACATGTCTTCTTTCCCATGGTGATTGGTCCAGACTCTCTAAACTTATATTCTCTTGATTTTAACTAAATATGGGCAGCCTTCTGTGTTTGCTTTGCACTCTACCCATTTCAAGACAGTAATAGCCTTGTCGCCATGTGAATGTGAAGAAGAAACTTGGGAGGTGTTTGGTTTTGTTTGGGGATTTTTTTTCTGATTTCCATTCATTTCCATGGTCTTTAAAATCTATGTCTGAAAACAGAGTTTTAAAAAAACACAGCTAAAAATATAACCACTTGCTTTCATGCATGGAAAAAGTGTGGTGAAGAAAGTCCCTTTGATGACCTTCCCCTACCTCAATCCATGTCTGTATCACTAATCAAACTGACATTTTCCTGCTATTTTCTCACAACATTGTTTCAAAAGACTGTGTTTTTTCCCATTGGCATGCATTTCCTTGTTTGTCACCTATTTGGTTTTGTGTTTGTTTTTGTATTTCTTTGGTGGGTTTTTTTTGTTTGTTTTGGTTTGTTTTGGGTTTTTTTTTGTTTGGTTTGGGGTTGTTTTTTATTTTTCCTGTAGGGAAGTTCTTTGAGTTGCTTCTGGATCAAGTATTTTTTTAAGACTTTTGAAATTTCATTGATTTCCTTACACAATTTAAAATTCACAGCTGTATGTATGCCTTGAGTTTCAGTTCCTCTAAGGGAATCTGGCATTTTATAACCAGATATCTTATATGCCTGTACATTTTCCAGCTTCCCTGTTGCTGCCTCTGGGGAAACAATCCCAGATTTAGTAGATCTCCATCTGCCTCCCTTGTAAAAACAGACAAAGCAACTACTTAGCCACACTGCTCCTTGCTAACCAATCTCTCTTTAAGTAGGGCGATGATATATTGCGTTAGGTTTTTTACCTTGCATCTGTATTTGATGGAGTCTTTGTTACTTGAGGTGCATTTTGCAATTTGACATTAACTTTAATTTTTTATTTTTCTCCGCAGACTTCCAATTTCTTTGTGTTTTTAATGTGTGTTTAAGTGTCTCAGTTGCCTTTTCAGTTGCTTATAGATACCCCAGTTTTAAACTTGTGTTCACTAGCTGTAGCTAGAATGCTCAGTATCACATGAATTTTGCTTTGGGAGGGTGCCTGCAAATTATCTGCATTTTTCAAAATTATATGGTAAGTTGTTTATATGAATATGCTTTGTAAACTATCTGCTAGCCATTCAATCTTATATAACTGCGCTTTTTGTACTGTGCGGCCGGTCACTTAATTGCCATGATAACATTTCTATTTCCTGATTGCATGTTGAGTAAAATTATGTGGATTTAGAGTGTAAGATGTTCGGTACAAGGAATTCTCTCTACTATCTGTTTACGCTGTGCTCAGTAAACCACATCTATGAGGTATGATTAGGGTTGTGTGTGCACATCCATTATAAACGATAAATAACAAACAGAATATCCACATACTCATATCATGAAAGTTTCTTCACAAGTCTGTTATCTATATACTCGCAATTCTTTTCAAAATTACTTGTGAATAATTTTTCTTTTTTTCCATACTAGGTTAAAACAATGTTAAAAGTTACAAATCAGCAATAAATATTTTGGTTTAATGAAATATTTGCATCTGTATTTCATTACTTCCCCAGCTATGCTAAATGTTTTTATCTTTTTGCAGGATGTTCTTCTTTTGGGAAACTGAAGCAGAAGACAGTCATCTAAAGAAAAACATATGACATCTTTCCAAGCACTTGAAAAGCAGCTAAACCCTTCCTTTCAGTCACAATCTGTTCTAAGAGTGAGAGCTCACTGGTACATATTAAGACTACTCGATGTTATCCTGTCCCCTGAGAATATCAGCTTTACAGATAACATGGAGGCGTATTCCTCTGCATAGCTGCTTTGCTCTGAATGCTGGAAACACTGGAGATTCTGTAATTTAGAGGATAAATTACTCCAACAACAGTCAGGGAAAATCTTTGTGAAAGAGAGTCAATTTTTAAAAATTCTAATTCAGTTCAAGGTATAAGATAATTCCTAATCAGGGAAGAACAATGGATTAAAGAAAACACATTAGAAATACAGGGCTTAAGAAGTAGGAAAGTGGCAGAGGGAACATCTGAAAGCCTCCTGGTAAAGTACCCAGGTAGGCTAGCCAGATGGCATACTATTTGTTTTCACTACTTCATTTAACATAGAAACAAACTGTTCCTTAGCTGAAAAACAAAACCAATTAGAGTATTTCTTTCCCTCAATGTTCCTAAACCAGTGCCCATTGCAAGTCACCAGGGGTTTCCAGATAAGAACTGTGCAGTTTCATTTCTAAGGTCCAGGTGAAAGATCAGAGTCACCTCCTGAGTTCCCATCTGTTTTTAAAAATAATACTACCTGCACAGCACAGGAGATGGAGAACTGTGAGAAGGGTAATATAAAGAGCTGGAGATAATGCATTTGCTCTTTGGTGTCACTGAGTCAAAAAAAGAGGATGATGTAGCATGTACGCATATATGAGTTGGAAAGTTTTATGTTAATATAAAAATAGTGGAACTATGGAAATTTTCCTAGAAAATCTGAATTGAAAAGATCGTTATTCAGCTAAGGGGCAGTCACTTCTCTAAGAGATCTGCCACTTTGACAGACAACATGCAGCATAACTTTTCCTTTGATGGAGAAATATGAAACATAAAATCCAATGTAAATGCTAGAGGTTTAGATCACATGAGAAACTAGTAATCTTCTATCTAAGGATTGAAAAGGTACCAAGGATAAGAGTAATCTTTTATTCCTTACATAGCCAAAGCTCACCTTGTTATTAAGTTAGCGTGGGCTAAAATAAGGAGGGGGTTGGTGAAAGACACTCTTTCCTTTACAACAGCCCCAGAGCTTCTCTGAACATTGAGAATAAAAGAAAACATTATGAAAATGCGTTGCAATCCTTCACTGCAAATATCTGAATTAACTCTATTCAGTATGAAATCTCAGTGCATCATCCAGAAAGTAAATAATCCCCCTAATAGATCTCCAGGAAGAATTATTCTAGTGACAACAAGAATAGGATTTGGCTTTAACTGCAGCTGTCTGTACCTTGAACAAGACTACCAGTGCAAATTTGGCAACACAGCTGATATTGCTCAGCTACTTAATTGACCTGGTATAGCACACTATAGAATTTGATGTGTCAGTGTAGATACATCTATTAGGTGATTTATGCTAATAATATGTATTGATAATATGTATTGCAGCATATTATCCAAGTACATATATCCAAGTACATTACTATACTGGGATATAACATACACATATCAGCCTTACTGATACAAAGATCCACAATAAAAGTTTGTACTAGCATTACCTGTGTTGTTGGACACTGTGTGCCAAACTCTTTTTTCTGAAAATGTATAAGTACTTGACCTCTGGTTTGTTGGTTTATTTTTCTCCCCACCAGCAAACAGACTGCATATAAATACTTCTCTCATATGGAAACTTCCTTTCCCATACTAAAACTACTTTTTTTTGTCCCCTGCCTTCTTCTGTCAAAAGATAACTGTTTCAGGAAAATACAGGACAAAACACAAACCTAACTTAAATAGCTACATCTATGCAAAATCTGAATGGAGACCAAGACTAAGAGTATTTAAAGGACAAGCTGCAGCTGTGCTTGTTTAATTTCAGCAGTAATGTGAGAAATTGCATCAATGGGGTGGATGTCTCTTAAGACACGCTGGATGAGTCATATGAATCAGTCTACCGGACACAGTAATTGGACACTTGCAAAAGCATGCTTGTGCTGTAAGAACAGCACAGAAAGAGAAACCAGGGGTGATCAACAGCAAGATTTAGATTATTCTGGTTGCCTACTTTCATAGTTGTTTGTTTCTACGCCTGCATACATATTCATTTGAATTCCAGACAGTTACTTCTGCTTAACCAGTAGGAGAGATGGATGTATTATGTGGACATACCATTTTTAAAATACACAAGGATTTCATGTGCGGTGTTGAGACTGGATTCTGCTCTTGGTTAACGAGTAATATTGGATTACTGAATTTTAAGTGGCAGATAATGCCATAAAACAACTTCGGGAAATTTAAGATGGGTTTCTCATTTTAAAGATTAATTCTAATACGCAGCCCTGTAATTACCTTGTATATTTAAAAAAACATAACACAATGTATAAATAATTAGCTCCTTTGTTTAACATACAATTCCATATCCATACAAAATTATAGCCCTACAATTACTGTATTTGTCACCGAGTCCCACAACAATTTTTAAATACTTAATCTTTCCTTAGATTGTTTGTATCAGTCCTGTGCATCAAGACTTCAGGGGAAAATCATTTCTGATAAAAGAGAAATTACATAAACATTTCTACATCTGATTTTCTAAGGGTTTGTAACTCAGCTGAAAAAAAGTTGCTTTTTTCCCCAGCACATTTTCATTCACTCATTTACTAGCTTATTCTGTAGAAAAAAACAGACGGCAACAGATAGAGCTTAATTATATACTAAACAGATCAAAAGCTGCCTCCATGTGATTACACAGTGCCAAAAAAGAAGTCACCAAAATATCCACCAAACCACATTACATCTGATGTAACCACAGAGAAGCAAATCAAGCCTCATGTGCGAGGTAAAATCTGTGCTACTGTGAGATCTGCCATCTCTCTAAAGAGGAGGCTTAGAGTGTACAAAAAAAGTGTAGCTTCAGCACTGTCAGGAGAAAAAGGCAGACCGTCAAGCTTTCAGATCTCAGAATCGAATTGCTTAGACAACAGTTGCATCATCTTGTACCAGTGGATGTCTTACCGCACTGAGCTCCTCAGACAGCAATAATACTGTTGGAACAGAGGGAAGATGGTCTCTGTGAAATGCTTCCCATCACTGTCCAGCTATGGGGTTGAGCCACTCTTGTAGTCAGGGATCTCTGCAGGACACACAGGCCTGAGGCACTGGTTTATAACATGTTGCAAGCACCATGCTTCCACAGAACAAGTAAAAAATATACCATGATGTTTCTATTTCAAGAAGGCTCTGTTGGCTGTAGAACAAGTATCTCTCCGGGGTGCTATGAGTGCCAGTGACAGGCTGTAAGGAAATAGAGCAGTGGTCCCAGGGAACAATAAGGCACAGGGATCTCGGGAGGACTTTTCCAGGTCTATTACAGGTTTTGGAGAATGTGCATATTTTGGTACCAGATTTACTGCCTTGTGCCAGAAAGAGGAAAAAAATCCCCTGAGCTCCACACCATTTGATGGAACCTCATAGGGGAACACTAATGAGTACTCGGCTTTCCACATGAATAAGGGAATGTTTCAGTGTGCATACACATTTATCTACAAAACAACAAATGCTGTTTATATGTTAGGGAGGTTTTATCAAAGTTGATCCACCTTGTAATTATGTTAAGAAATGAATTGAATGGAATTTGAATGACTTAAGGTAAATGAGCTTTTAACCTACAGGATATTTTACCAAATGACTCATGTGCATTCACTTTTTCCCCTTTTCCCTCTCACTTTGTTGTAAAGGTGAAGCCAACGATTAAGTTTATCAGGACATCAGCAATCGTGGCTCCAGCAGTGTTCAGCGAAATGGAAACAACGTCCCTTACAGTAAACAATCTAAATATATTCAAACAATAGGAATTTTTTTTGTTACATTTGCACAACACGGGCAAATAGGAAAGAATTGAGCAAGACACTGGATAGTCTCATTTTCTTATAACAAGAAATCCCTTGTCATGGTTGGAGACAACCACAGAAACAAATGAGTTAGTTCTGGGATCAGACTGAGAGGAAGACAAAGTGATGCTTTGCTCAGATCTACACCTACACAAAGTCCCCATCTCTCACATTTTTTTAGCTCATTAGGGACAACTTTTCATATTTCTTTTCCCAGTAGGCACAGGAAATAAGCTCTTTTGCAAATATGTGACAGTCTGGCAACTACATGGCACAGACAGGCTGTTGTGTCTCAGCAAAGGAAACAATATATGACATGAATGTCTCTACTGCCAGCCACAGTCCCACGAAACTGTACAACCTCCACTCGTTCCCTTTGGAACTTAAAGTCTTCATGACAGCAAACACAGCAGGGAGAAAGGGCTTCTCCTGAGAGCCTGCATTCGTTTGTTCTTTGCGGTAGAATGAGGAATACGATTGTCAAGAGCTGTTTGCATGTGCAGCTTGGTCACTGCCTGTCAGCAGCCCTTGTTGTGCAGGCTGGCAGGCCGGCGTCAGCCCTTCTGGCCAAAGGTCAGAGCTGTACCTCGCTCTTGGCTGAATAAAGCGAGCAGAACTGCTGTGTGAACCTTTCACCAGATGGTCCCTTCTAACTGAATAATAGAGATCTTTAACAAAAAATATCCCGGAACACCCCTCCCCAAAGAGTTGTTCTGTGATGGAAAATATTTCAATATTTTTTTCTCCACTTCAACAAGTAAAACTGGTGTCATCTGGGGAATCTCCTGCCCTCTTCTCTTGGGAAGGGATTGTGCATACCTCTCTTTGGATTATGAACATGTTTCCTGATTTGACCCCAAATACACCAATCATATCTGAAAGTTAAATATGCAGTATTTTGCTGCTTCATGTTGTAAACTACAACCCTGTTTAAGACCATTCATTAAGATCAGGACCAAGAAATAACAAAGCAGGATGAAATAAGTAGCTTACAACTCTGTATGAAGAGAGAGAGGAATCTGCAGAACAGACTGGGAAGATGCAGCCAGCCCTGGTTGTCCAGCTCTGAGCTTCTCTAGCATGGACTCTGTGCATGAAGAGTGTGTGCGTGACCTAATTGCACGTTATATGCAATGTTGTCTACAATAAGGGAGTTTAAAGCACAGAGATTGTTTTCCATTCCTGTATAAGCTTGTATGAGTCACCCCAGAGGCTTCTGCATGTTGTCCTCAGGGCTGCATCAGGTGGGATCCAGGGATGACCCCATGCTATGGCTCAGTGCTGGGCTCCTGCATCAGGCTGCCAGTCAATGCCCTTGTCCTGCCATCAGTTCAGCCTGGCTAGAGGGTCAGGAGAAGGGCCAGGTCAAGCACTTGGCAATGAAGACAGGCAGAGAGCAAGCAAAGGTGATGTGGCAGTGCTGTCCTCAGCCTTACACTCAAGCCTTTTTGCATGTGACATTCTCTCTGTGCTGCGTGCCAGGTTGCCACATCTCTGCACCAGGGGTAACACATGGCCTGACAGCGGATTAATAAATCCACAGGGACTAATGCTGTGTTCATACTTCTCCTGCTTTTGTCACCTGCTACAGCTCTGTAATATCTGCTTGTGATAGAACTAAGCAGTTCAAGGAACTAAGATGGTTTTCAATGAGGAAAATATTTTACTTCACTGCATTTTTTGGTCTTCGGTATGGAACAAATAAAACTCAAGCTGTTCCTGAAGTAGTTTCAAACAAAACTGCTCAACCACCTGGAGCCACAACAAGGGAGAGGATTTTTCACACCCAGACTCTTTATCTTATTCATTTAAATACCTTTCCCTTTAAATATCTTTTTAAATGCATTTGAACTTAAAGTCCTTGAATTATCCCCTTGAAAGATTTTCATTTTCTTTCAACCACTTAAACTTTAATTCAAGTTGTCAGTTGTATAAATGGCATCAAAGGTCTTAAGGAGAATTATCAGCTTCATTTTTACATGATAAATATTAAGTAAAAATTAAAAGTATTAACTCAAGTGCAATTAAAATTATAGGAACAAACAGAAGATATGGGAGGGAACCTACTTGGAACAATCTCATTCATTTGGACTTTAAAAAAGCTTTTAATGAGTCCTGCAGAACAGGCTCTTAAAGAAACCAACCAGTTATAAGGTAAGAGATCAGGGATTTGAAACATGGTGCTAGAATATAAAGCATACAAAAACATGGTCAGTATTCTTATGGCAACAGGTTGACAGTGAAACAGCCCCAAACCCTTGTTCTAATATTTGTAGTACTGCTAGCTGTCATTCAGCTTACTTGGAACAAGAGAGATAGGAAACTAAAGAACTTACAGTAGTTGAAAGGACAACACAATGACAGCTGAAAGTCAATACTGACAAGAACACAGTAATGGACATTAGAGGAAATCTTGTGAATTATTCATACAAATTTGGTGTACCAATTGAGGAAGAAAGACCAGCA
>JBCJKH010063415.1:0-17491 GCA_039877255.1 Loriculus beryllinus
CGCCCCCGTTGCCGTCGGCCCGGGCGGGCCCGGCCAGGCCGCGCCGCTCCGCTCCCTTCAGGCCGGACCGAGCCCCGCACCGGGGCCTCGGGGCTGGGTCGGCTCCGGTCCGCGGGCGGAGCTGTCCGTGAGGGCGCAGCGGGGTCCCGTCAGGGACAATGGGTGTCCGTTAGCGTTCACCCCAACCGGGGCCGTGCGCGTCCCCTTGGGGCACCGGGGGCGGTGGGTGCGAAGCGACCGGATCCCCGCGTTTGCCCGGCCCCCGGTGGGCTCGGGAGGGCAGCGCCCGCCGGGCTCCGTCCCCACAGGAGCCCCGGAAAGAGCCCCTGAAGCGTTAAGGAGTGAATGGGACCCGACGGGAGCAGCGGGGCTGGGTCCGGCTCGGTGCCTGCTGCGGGCGGGCCACGGGAGGACGCGGTTTGTGCCTCGGGAAGGGAACGGGGATCCCGGCGGGATCCAGCGTGGGGAAACTTTGCCCCAGAGCCGCCACTGCGGGGAGAAGGGAATGGGGTTGGAAGGGAACCGGTTGCCCCCAAATCGCGCTCAGGTTGGGGTCAGGATGTGGCTGTTGGGGGGCGGAGGATGAGGTCCTGTGGGCGGGCGGCCCGGGGGCGCTTGGACAGGGTAAATGTGGTTTATAGTGGCTGATAATATGGGAGATGGAATAAAACGTAGACGTTAGGTAAAATGTAAGAAATACGAGATTCGTAATACTTTTAAGGTTTTATACAGAAATATTTTATAATATTTAATATAAAATATAATATTTTATAATATTTAAATATTTAAGAATATTTATATAATAATATATGATATAATATTTAATATAATATTTAATAATGTTTAATATGAGAATATAAATTATAAAACGCGGAAATGATATAAAATATAACAAATATATTTATGGTACTTTAAGGGTTTACAAATATATCTTTCGTGATATTTAATGATATAGAATGTATAAATAATATACATTCTTATGTATATTATTACAGCTTATAAAAGATAGAAATTATATGAAAAATAGTAAATATAATGTTTATAATACTTAAAGACTTTATAAATATATCTTTTATAATATTTTATAATATGATATATGAATAACATCGATTATAAAATATGTTAATAATTTCAATGCAATTTCTATATTTAGCATACTTTAAGAATTTATATATTCTATCACATTTAAGAATATAGACGATATAAATGGCATCAATAATAAAATATAGAAATTAAAAATATAGATTAAACTATAAAATTAATATTAAAATAAAATCTAGAAAATCATAAAATATCGAAACTATCTGAACGCAAATAACCATCATATTTACAACACTTTGAGACTTTATAAGTCCTAAAAGAAGCCCCAAAGCCCGGTTTCCTCTTGCTGTGTTCCAGCACTCAAACACCATTGAGGCCTTTCCTCTGCTAGGTTGAAGGGGCACAGGAGGCCTGGGTGCTCCCTTTGGTGCTCTCGCAGCCCAGCTCGCTTCTCTTTGCCTTCCTTTTAGACCCCTCTCCCTTGTTCTTTGCCTCCTGTGACCGGGGCTCAGCAGGCAGGGCAGGAGAGCAGGGGCCTCTTTGGTTTCTTCTCTTTAAGTGAAGCCGTTTAGCTTCGGCTCTGTGGTCCTTGAGGGGTGCTTCAGCCTGAGGAGCATCGAGTTAGGAGGGGGCACATTGACCTTCAGCTTGCCCACAGTGAAAGGCAACGTTCCTATTCCTGCTTCGAGGGAAGGCGTCTTTGAAGCTCCGGTGTTTCTTTGGCTGGGGAGAGGTGATTCAGAGTCCTTCAGACCACGCTTCCTGATGCTGCTCCTGCAGAATCCTTTTGAATCATCAGGGAATGGTTCGGGGTGGAAAGGACCTGAAGCTCATCCAGTTCCAACCCCCCTGCCATGGGCAGGGACACCTCACACTAAACCATGCCACGCAAGGCTTCGTCCAACCTGGCTTTGAACACTGCCGGGGATGGAGCATTCACAACTTCCTTGGGCAACCCATTCCAGTGCCTCACCACCCTAATAGGAAGGAATTTTTTCCTTATATCCAATCTAAACCTCCCCTGTTTACGTTTTAACCCAACTGCGACTCTTTTCATTTCACCTTGGACATAATACTCCCCTCATCCCCCATCATGTAGTTATGAACCTGAATCTGTCCTAAATTCAGAAATATTTTACTCTGTCCCCTGATGTTTATCAGTTAATCTGCTTTTTATCAAAAGATCAATCTTCCTGCTCATATAAGGAGTCTTTAATCTGTCTTTGCTAGCTGCTCATGTGATATCACTGTTTTCCTGTATTATGGTAAGTGCTGGCTTTTAGTTTGTCCTTTGCAGACCTCTAGGTTTGTGATTCATTTTTAAGGGGTCTGCTAAACATTGTTGATAAAATCACCTTCAGATATGCTTTGCAGTCATTTACATGCACTTAATTTCTAAAGGTTAGCAGAATACCTGGAAATTTTGGGAGTACAGTGACATTTCAGGCTGGGGAGCAGAACAAATCAGTGAAGACAAGTGGGTTCCCAGGACTGTTTCTGTATGGAAGTCAATGGAAAGACAAAACACAAGCTTTTCCAAGAACAGAGCAGTGTGAAGGAAAGTACAAAGCAGAAGTTCACATGAAAAACAAGGAGAAAGGACAAGGAAGTGTGAAGTGTGCTCATGCTTGTTTTTGCAATGGCAGTTTGTGATATGTTTAGGCCAGAGAGATTAGTTAGAGCTGTTTGTTTAATGAGCAATTCCTGCCATCTATATGTAGATTGAAGGGTAGTACAGGAAGGAAACAGTTTTTGGTTTTTCTTCAAGTGTTCACCATCATGTAATTTTGTATTTAGACAGTATGGAACACTTACAGCATATAGAAAACACAGGGGCAAATCTGCTTTAAAGACAGTTCAGGAAAGAGCATCTTTACCCCTTTCCCCTGTTCCCAACTGCAGGCTTTCACATCACTTAGGTTAATTTCTTATCCATGGTTAAAGATAAGCCAAATAATCACAGCTATTAATTAGTGATCTTTTTATTACTGAAGAGTAAACAGAATAACAAAAAGCACAAAGCATAATCAATGATGGCTTGTTCCAGTCTCAATATGTCTGTCTATGGGAGAGTTCTTGACAAAATTTAATCTCTTGAGGGTGGGCTCTCCTGTGGCAGTATTCCTTGTGTGAGTAGTTCATACGAACAGGAGATTCTGCTATTTTTAAAGTATATTAGGAAAGAGACATTGGAAACCCTTATGAGATAACCTTGGTTTATCTCTCAGCCCATCAGAAAGTTTACTAAGGAGAAGACAATGACACTGACAGTATTCATATGTACTTGAGATGGTGCAGAAACAACAGCTTTAGGCTTAGTGTCTGAATCCATGAATGAGCCATCTAGATTAGGTTCAGGTCAGAGGATGAGGGAGAAAATGCCTGGACATAAGACATGGTAACCTCCTTGAATAGAAGGGATAGGGTTCTGATCTTGAGGAGCCCAGATTTAGAGTCTCAAATAAGCTTATGGAGAACAATAGGTAGGTCTGAAGTAGTTGTGTATAAGCTCTTAAAACACTTCATCTGTCATGGTGGCTTTACACTTATTAAGCTGCTCCTAAATGGAAAATATTAAACTGAGTTGAGCCAGTCGAGTAACTATGTGGATGAGCATAGGCCATGCCCTGATGATGACAGGCCAGGTGATGGCAAGAGATCTCTTGCTTTGAGGGTGTTGTTGGGAGAAGCAAGAGATCAGAGGCACTGGCATACTAGGAGCTGTGGTACTTCTGTGGCTAACACTGCAGCTTATGAAAGGGGAAGGAATTTTGACTGGGGGAGGGTATGAACTCTGTCTGGTTTGTCAAAAATAATGTAACTGCCTTATGAATTGTCCATAGGTAAATACCTTTTTACTAAGTTATGCAAAATTGGAGTAGGTATTTAAATATCATTCAAAAGAAGCCCTTAAAGAAAGCCTTGACTCAGACTAATGTTTAACAATCTGTAAATCAAATTATAACTTGCTATTTCTGTCTATTGAGTCCTACTATTGTCTGCTCAGTAGTAAATTGTTAACTGCTCTTAATGTCTTAACAGGCATTTCACAACAGATTATTAGGAACTGAAATTAAAGTAGTGTTTCAATGGCATGTAAACATTTTATCTTCTTGGCATGCCTTCTGAAATTCATTTCTCACAAATAATGCAAAATCTTAACAATGCTGCTCTGTCACAGAATTGGTGCTGTTACGTTGTTTGGGCTTTTTTTTTTGTTCTTTGCTTTTGCATACTTCCTGCTCTTCCTTTGCTTGTAAAGGGCTAAATGGACAACAATGGATTACGATATGCCAGAGAAAACAGATGTCCAAGTGTGAAGGAGTCTGTGCTTACTTAAAAACTTGTTAGCCAACTTAAATTTAAAGGAAGATTTTATGTTGTAATGGTCACTCCAAAAAGATCATTCCTTTTCCACCTTAGCCCTCACTTTGGGAGGTGATTCTTGTTACTAAGTTCTTCAATCATTGGCAGGTAGCTAATGAATTTCCCAGTTATTTTACATGTAATTATCCTGACCCCACTTTTGTCTATTATCTGTCCAGCAGCACCTCTTGCTAGCACTCCCTGTGGAATATGTTCCCTACTGAGTTAATTACCCCTAAATTTGATGCTTCTCTTGCCTTGCCAACTTCACCTCTAGCCATAAATTGCTTTGTGACAGATTTTGATAAGACAAAGTGTAAACTGTTTTCTCAGCTTGTGAATTATGTTAGAAACTGGTTACAGGGAGACCATTTGAATCTGTTTTGAAGTGGGAAATTGGAAGTAGCTTTCCCATCTTGAAAACCGTTCTTCTGCCCCATTGCATTTAATCCTTTACCAGTCTTTGTCTCTCTTACAGTGACTCCTTAATGTTTCTATGGTGTGTGTTTTGAGGATGTGCTGTGCTTTTGGGAAAGCAGATAAGAATGAGAAAGTTCAGATTTGTGTAAAACAGGTGCCCGGTGTAAGCATGGACTGCGTTTTTGCATGGTTAGTTTGACTTCTCACCAAATGGTTACTGGTTTACGTCTTACCTGTATAGAACTGTTACAACTTCAAGTTAGAATTCTTCTCATTAGATTAGCAATACAGAGTAAAGGCCACAATCATTAACTAGAATGCATCATTAAAAAATTAGCTGAAAGAATGTATATATTAAAGCATTGTTAGAGGTGTATAGCTGTTGTATGGGGTCAGTAGAGAGAAGTTGGAGTAACTGTCTTATAAATAAGGAGGTGTCACTCTGACATACCTTTCCTGTCTGCCACTCTGTGACAGAAAGCAGATGTTTCTGAGGAGTTTCTTTAATTGCTTTGTCTTTTGTAATTAAATAGCTGAGTCAGTTTTGAGAAGCAGTCAAAAAGGTAAATGTGAGCTCTCATGTTATCTTGGCATTACATGTGAATTCACTCATAAATATCAGTGAAAACATAAACCCTTAAAGTTTCAGCAATTAGAATCAATGATTTTTGCATCCTGCATGATCTGTCCCCTGTACTGAAGCTAATAGGGCCATAAAGTATATATCAATGTTGATACATAAATATAACAACAGTCATATTCTGTGCATATTTGCTGTACAAGTGAACATATTTTTAAATGTTTGCCTTTCTAAATGTGCCTTCTTTGCATACTGGGGCACTTACTGAAGGTGCTCAGGCTTCAAAGCATGTGTATACATACATATTGAAGAAAAAAGTATCAGTATTTTATACCTCTTAGTAATGTAGCTGTCCTCAACACATACATGAAATACTTCTCTTTCTAAATTAATTAAGAAGTTCTCCTTCCTGGTTTCACATCTATGAAAAACTCTGTCCAACTAATGCAAATAATACTGTTGCCGTTTCTTTTCTCTGCATCCTTGCAATTTTTTCTGTTTAAAGCACAGAATTTTGTTTGGTGTGTGTGCAGACATATATGTGCTATGGTTAACTACACTTCAAAAAATGCAGAAGGTTGTCCACACACAAAATCCGGATGTGGATATGGCCATACCAACTTGGGAATGTTCTCAGTTTTAGCTACAAAACTGAGGTGTGTGTAGGTCTAAGGAAGAATGTGGGTTTGTTTTTTTTTTGTGTGGAGATATTTTATTAAGTAGGAAAAAAGCTAAAGGATACTTTCTGAGGTTAGGCCAGTTCTGTCTCTTAAATCAAATATTAGATTTTCTAAAGCAAGCTGGACTTGTGCCCACACAAGCTGTGTAAGCATTTGGCCTTTATTTCTTTCTAGAAATACTCTGGGGTTTAGTGAATGCAGTTTAGAAGAATACTGCTTGTGTTCTTGAGCCCATTTCCTTCTCTCCTGTGTTGAACGCCTGAGAAATAAAACATACAGAAACTCCCAGTTCTGTGCAGGATATCATTACACACATGTACTGATTTTTAAAGAGAGAGAGTTGGTGTGTGTTCAGAACAATCCAAGTTTTCACTGACAGTGATTCAACTTTGTGATGCAAAAGCATTTGATTAGTTCAAATGCATATAATATGTTTAAGTGCTGGACCTCTTGCTGCAGTTTATCACTTTGTGTGTCTGGCACCAGTCAACTGTAGCCATAAATTACATTAGGAGGATGCCGTGCTGCATATGTGTCATAGAAACTGGAGTTTAAAATAAACATGGAAGACAGGCCACAGAAATGGATGCATACAGTTGAAAAGATTGAGAAATGGAGCAGTGTTATGGTTCAACCCTGGCTGGCAACTAAGTCCCACACAGCTGCTCACTCACTCCCCACCCTGTGGAACGGGGGAGAGAATCAGAGGAGTAAAAGTGAGAAAACTCTCAAGTTGAGATAAAGGGAGTTTAATAGGTAAAACAAAAGCTTAGCATAAGCAAAGCAAAGTAAGGAGTTCATTCATCACTTCCCATCAGCAGGTAGGTGTCCAGCCATCCTCAGGGCAGCAGGGCTCCATTACACATAACACTTATTTGGGAAGACAAATGCCATCTGAATGTCTCCTTCTTCCTTCTTCTTCCCCCAGTTTTATATACTGAGCATATAAATATCCCTTGGGTCAGTTGAGATCAGCTGTCCCTGCTGTGTCCCTTCCCTGTTTCTTATACAGCCCCAGCCCACTTGCTGGTGGGGTGGTATGAGGAGTAGGACAGGCCTTGACTTTGTGTAAGCACTGCTCAGTGATAACTAAAAATGTCCCTGAAATTGATACTTTTCTCAGCACAAATCCAAAACATTACCCCAAAGCAGCTACTATGGGGACAGTTAACTCTCTCCCAGCCAAAACCAGCACAAGCAGAAGGAATGATTTGCCCATAAAAAAAAGAATAACTTTTTTTTCTCTTTCTTAGCTGCAGATTCTCCCTCTTGTCTAAGTGACACTTGGGCTTTTACTTGAAATCACTTCTATGTATATATATATATATACATACATACATACATACATACACCTAACTTGCTGTATATCTTTAAAAAGAGAATTATTCTAGTTTGAGCCTTCTCCCATTTTCTTGGTAATTAATTTCTTTTTAAATTAATGTATGTAATTGTGAAAATAATATAATTTTACCTATATATAAATAATTGTATGTGTGGTTTATTGTTAGATGTGGTTCATCCATACCAATACAGTCCATGGATTTATATTGTGCTTTACATGTCTAAAATGCTTTGCAGTACAGATAGAAAACTCGATTAAGAAAAAAAGAATTGTGCTTAAATTTGTTTTGAGAACTATTATTTTCCCAGCAGCAGCAGTGCCAGCAGGTTAAAAAGAGGTAGTTGCAGCAAAACAGTGACTAACATGTACTAAGAAAACAATTTGAGTTTCCTGCCAGTACAGCTGCAGAGTGCTAGTGTTTCTGGCCCTGGGCAAAAGAGAGAACTTCAAATCAATGAATTAACTTATTTAAGTTACATTCACATTCCGGAATTAGCTACTCGAGTGCATAATACTACGTGAAAGTATCTATCTGAATGCCTTAGTGGTACTGTATGTCTCCTGTGTAAATCCCTTAATACTTTAGTGTTTCCACTGCTGGAAAATTCCCCAAACCTTTGAGGTTTATTCGTCATAGGAGCAAGTAGACTTATAAATAAGTAGATTATATTATTTTATTTTTAGTGTTTCAAAACACCATTTTAGAATGACAAATTACTGTATCACTAAAACATCTTTGTATATCTCAGCAAGGTGACCCAAATAACAAAAATCACCCACTGCTCTAGTAATAGGCTGCTGACTCTTAAAGGTTTTTTAAAGCTGCTTGGCAGGTTGTGCAGTTCTGCAGCCAAGCACATTTTAAAATGGATGTGACAAATATTATATAGGTCTTTTTTGGGATTCAGCAATTTCAGATGAGGTGGTCACCTGAGCATACTGCTTCTTAAACACATGAATGAGAGTGGTGTATGCATGTGCTACCTGAAAATGGGAATGTGTGATTTATGATGAAGTCATCGATTTTTCTGAAAAGTACTCTTTATAAACTCGGTAGCATTTTCCTGCTGCCTTGCTGGGGGACAGGAAGAAACACTTGTGTTAGCTTGGCCAGTTAAAGTCCTTCGTTGTATTCGTATATATGTGTTTTAGCCCATCCCACTCTGAACATGGTGCAGAAAACTGTGTTTGCATGATAAGACTCAGAGGTTGGAGGTATTTGTTACACACAGAGATTTTTGCTGCCACATGATGGCAGCAAAATCCTGCTCAGGACTAGGAGCCTAGGTAGTCCTCTAGCTTTTGGGATTGGCTTCTCTTCCCTCTCCCCACCCTTTTTTATAAGGAGAGCTAAAAGGGTCGTTTTAAAATACTCTGGAGATAATGGAACCGTGGGTACTGTTAATGCATTAATTCCAGTAAAGCTGCATCTTCTAAGAATACATCCTCCTGTTTATTAGCTAGTGCATGCTGTTTGGTTTTTAACTTCTTAGTACGTTTATCTTTACTCTGAAATGTACTAGGCTTACAAATTACCAGTTTACATGCTTGTTAACCAGATAAAAACTGAATACTAAGAAGCCAGAGTGTACTGAGTGGATCCCATTCTTACACCTGAGTAAGACGGTGTTCATAACTTCCTACCTTCATGTTACCCACAGTGCTACTGGTAACTTGACTTACAAGGCCTTTCTGTCCATCTGTAGTTTCTAACTTAATGAACCTAATATATACCACGGCTCATTTTGTAATCTATTGCAAAACTTCAATGGTGATCTTGAATCCTTTTCTATTTTGTCAATAAATCTCTACATCCAGCTTTCCCATTCTGTAAACTTGAGCATTCTATCTTATTACCCTTAGTGGTGATGTTATTGCTAGTTAAAACAAATGTCAAAAATCTCCCTTAAATCCTGTTATATGAGTAGCAAAATAAAAAGGACAAAGAGGAAAGTGTTTGGGGTTTTTTTTGGTTTTTTTTTTTTTTTTTTTACTGTGACTGTTGGGGCGTTGCTTACAAGGTTCCTTGTCCTTTCTCCTATATGCAGGTTAAAATGAAGTTTAGCCAAGACCTGCAAAACAACTTTATTAGTGGGAAATTATTTGTGATGTGCCTGTATTATGAGCTTACCTTGAGAGGTATTCAGATGCAGGCTCGTTAACCCTTAACAAAGAGGATGATTTAGGCTGGATTTACATTTGAATGGCTTGGGCCAAATTGTCAGTGGTATGAGGCAACTGTCCTCGACTAATCAGAGAGAGAGGAGGAAGATTTTTCCAATGCTATGTGGTTGTACTAAAACATTCTGAGTGTTACATGATTGCTCAGCTAGCTGATGTTTACTCTGTGTTCTTACAAAACTGAATTATGAGCCAGAAAAAAGTTCCTGACTTTATAACCAGTTATCGGTAGAGGGTGCAATGTAGCTTTTGCATTTGGGCTTCATAGGCTGTATGTTTACCAAAGATATTTTTAGTTAATAATCTATTATCCAAAATTTAGTTCAATTATACCTTTGCTTACATTAGCAGTGCAGTTTACTGCAGTAGATCTTGATAACATTAATTTGATTCTGCAAATGAACAGATTTTCAATTTAGCAAGGTTCCATGTTATGCTGTGATCAGCTCTGTTATAATGATTTTATGATGAGAGAGTGTTTGCTCCTATTTATGTATGGTAATAAATTTATGGAATCTAGTTTATAGGCTTACAAAAACACAAACATCGTCATCACATTTCTTACTGGTATTTGCTGTCAGTGTCAGTGTGATTTGCTGTCACCAGATGAGACATACAGCTTCTACATAGCTGTGGAAGCGTTCCAGAATCAGGGTGTAGCAAGTGAATGTCATAAGAAGGTTGTGTGGAAAATAGGGGTAAGGAGGAAAAAGCAGCAAACAAGAGCTGAAGGGAATGGAAGATGAGGAAAGAGTAAGAGGATACAGGGAGATGAGGAAGATGAATAAAAGGTTTAGGAGGCAGATGAAGACCAGATGACAGCTTATGACTTTGGAATTGTTGCTTTGCTAGCTCCTTTTTCCCAGCTTCTCTGCTCTAATTGCTTTTTCAGGCCTATGAGGCTTCCTCTTTCCCCCAGTGTCCCAGCTGCTTGTGGACTTTTCTGCTGGTGGCTGATAGGTGCAGCTATGAAGTTTTTCTGTAAACACAAAACAGACTATGGGCTCTCTCGGGTTTTTTTTTTTGTTATCTTCAAGTCCTGTGGGAGATTGTTTGAACTCTTTAAGATTATTCTTGGAAGAAGCCTTATGAGTAAAAGAATTTTGATTTCTGAGAACTGTAGAGTGCCAGGTGAGTATCTTGGCCTGTCTAATCTGTTCTTTTGCCATTTCCATTCTTGATAAACATGGAATGGAGTACATGGTCCAATCTACAAATACTCTTGACTCCACTTTAAAGATAGTTAAAGGTGCAGAAAGTTATTGGAGATAAACTCTACATTTAGGAAGGCACAAGCAGCTACTGTGCTATTCCCCTGCTCTTTTGTTGGATTGCCTTTTGGGCAGGAATTTCCAGGGTACTGTTCCTGCATAACCTGGGCTACGCTTGCCTTTTCTCTGCTGTCAACAGGGAGTCCCAGTGTTGCACTCACAGTGACAAGGAACTGGACAGCTCATCCTTAGGAAACAAAACAAATAATCAATTGCTTTCCTTCAAGCTGGACAAGGTCACCCTTGACTAGAGCACTTCAAAACAAACCAAAGGCATGGCTGTCCTCTGTAGTCTTTATCTGTGGGAATCTTCTTCCAGGGAGTCATGCCTCTAGGCTTCCTCTCCTTTCTTCCTGCCTAAATCATTTGGTTGAGAGCCAGGATCTTGTATCAGTTCCCATCCCCTCTGTACTCTGTACTGCTGACAAGGTGCTAAACAGGACTCACGAAGATTCTTCTAGAGCGTTGCCTTGTGGCTGGGACATCAAGGGGGTTGTGTTGGACCAAGTCCTCACTCACTAGGATAGTCCAAAGGGAAAATACAGCTGTCCTGACTCTATGGAGCAGATCATACTTCTTCCTATAGCAGAAGTGGGGAATGCAGGGGAAGCCATTAAGATCAGGAAGATGGGGTGCTGTCATTTCTGTTCAACTGGTAGCTCTGCTGAGGTGGCAGATGGCGAATTGTACTTTTGGGATCCAAGCCTGATAGCAATCAAGGCTCTGAAAAAACCTAAACTACCTGGCTTGGAGACCATCAGCAGGATGGCTCCTTTGGTGACATCTGGAGGCTGCTGATGTGCCTGTTGGTCCAGGCAGAGCTAGCAAGTCTTGGAGGGAAGAAGGAAAGAGTGTGCATGTTTCAAACTGTTGGTGTGACTCTTCAGCCCTGCTTTTAAGCAGTTCGGACATTGAACCTTATCACACAGCACAGCGTTAGCCACTGCAGCTTAAGTTATCAGCCACAAATGTGTGAGACTGCCACAATTTTAAAATGCCTTTTAAAAAGAGTTTTACAAGTGTTACATTATAGTCTTTGGGAAGTGGTGCCCAAAGGCTAGGAAGATTGAGTTATCTCAAATTGGTAAGGTGGCTTAGGGGCAAGCATTAGGGGTATCCAAATGAGAGTTTTACTCTTTGTCCTGCCACTGGTTTTCTGGCTGACTGTAAGCAGATCGCTGTAGTTTCTTCTTACTTGTCTTTCCTTTATGGAAAATAGGAGCAATAGGTATTGACCTATGTGAGCACCAGGGTGCTTTCACCTCATTTAGATACAAAAGTAATAAGAACATAAGGCAGGAATCTAGAGGCAAAGGAGTAATGAGCATAAAGCAGGGCTCCTGATGTATAAATCCCATTTGGCAAAGAAACTATTCAAAATAGATCTTTTCAACAATTATGTAACAATTATGTCATTTCAATATAGTTCTTACTGAGACCTCATCAGTCATGCCATGATAGCATACCCTTTCTGCAACCATACAGGTATCGCTGCTAAAAGTGCAGATTTCCTCAGGTACTGTGTCTACAACATAAAAGCGTAAACATGGGTAAAAGGGAAAAATAGCATCTTGCTCAGGGCCCTCCCAGGGTGAGTTTACATTCAATACAGGGAATATCTGTATCTGAACTAGCCTTATGTTAACCAGATCATGTATTGTCATCTTGCTAGGGCAGACAGAAGTTCTTGTAGCCCAAATTCTCAGTAGGGTTAATTACTACTTGCTGAATTTGGTGCAGGTGAGGTCAGAGTAGCTTTGTATCTAAGTGAGCTTGTTTGAAATCTAATCCAGGATCTCTGCAGTAACTATCCTGCAGTTTCGTTCTGTAAATAATGCTGCTCTTGACCTGAATTATTATGAGTGGACACTTCTGAAGTGTGAGTCATTGTAAGTGCTCATCTGAGGGTGAGAAAAAACGAGTTACAGAGGTATCTGTTTCTCTGTGGTGGGTGTAGTAACCCATGTGTATCTAAATGTGGGTGTTCACTGCTTTGTGGAGCTGGGCTAGATTTCAGGTAGGGAGGTGGAAGGCTCCATGTCTTGTGAGCAAACCAATAACATAATTACAGTCTTCTTCCTGTAACATTTCAGAAATACTAGGAAAATACTGCTTCTTAAAACAGTCTCTTTCCATTCTTCCCTCTATGCCCAGTGAATTACAGTTCAGCTCCTCTAGTACTACTACTTCAGAGAGCCAAGAACCGTCTTCCAGGGATCAAGCAGCAAGTGCGCTTCAGCAGCAGCTCCTGCTGATGGTGGCACGAAGGACCCTTTCGGAAAGCCCACGGGTATGTTGTAGTATCTCTGTTTCTAGCATCTTGATGAACTACTTTATAAACAAATGCTTCAGGCTTGTTCCTGAGACAGTTTTGTTGATTTTCTTTACTATTTTGCTTGGTATTGCTCTTGTGGGAGAAGATGTATTTTATTGATGGATGCAATTCAGCTGCTTTCTGCTGACACTGAGTAGTGTCCTAGGGGTGTATTTAAAGACTCCATCACCTAAAAAGTTGATCTTTTGTCTTCTCTCTTCGTTCTTATTTTGTCTGAAAGAAAGAGAACACAGCTGTTAGGGTTTTAAATGAGCCACCAGATTTTAATAGTAGAAAGTGTTTATTCCAAATTCATTACTGATCTAAAACCTCATGTCTGGTTTCACTTTTCTGAATCAGACAGCCAGGCTTCTGGATGTCTGTTGTGGAATGTCAAACCCATCTCCTTGATGTAGCTGGCAAAAGAAAAAGGCCCTCAGAGTTCAGTTTGTATGGTAATATGTGGACATGAACTTTACAGTGCTTGGGGTCTGTGACCAATGGCTTAAGGCTGTAATCTGTTTTTACAATTCCATTTATAGTAAGCTTAACCTTCTCTTGTCTTCTGTGACAGATTCTAATTTGATATTTCTGAATAACCTTAAAATGCCAGTTAATTATCTTTCATCTTAGAGTTTGCACAGGAACTTAAAGCTAGAAGCAACTTGTATAGAAGGACTATATTAAATTTAAAATAGGGAAAATTTTCTGAATTGTGTATTTCATATCTGAACAGAATCTTTCATCTAAGGGTATTTATCGGAGATATTTATAATCTTGTAAATTAGAGAACAATAGTCAAATAGTCACCATCACCCACTTTTGAGAAAACTGCACCACTTAAAATACATTGCTCAAGATCACATAGCAAGTTTGTAACAAGGCCAGGCAATAATTTCAGTACTTCCTGGTTTCTGATCATTTTTTTTTTTTTTTTTTGTTAAACATGAAATTATGAGCCTTTGTAAGTCAGGAAAAGTTTTGTCATCAATTTCAATGAAGCTAGGGTTTCAGGCTCTCTCTGACACAATATAACTTATGAAGTGAACTTTTACAAGCCCTTTTTCTGATAGAAGGCATAATTAGGCTTAGTGACTTGCTCAGGGCTACTCAGAGAGTTTCCCAAACACAACTCCAGAACCTCATTCCAGCCTAAGTACTGCAAGCCTGGCGTAATGGACCTCATCCAAATGTTACAGCTCCTCAGGAGCCAAGATGTTCACTTACGCACTCAGTTAAACATGTGTTAAGCTGTTCTGAAGACTGAACAATGAGATCCTCAAGAGTTTTCAGTGGACTTTATGCCACCATTTGGATTTTTTTTTTGTTTCATTTATTTATTTATATAGTGAGCATCTAGATCAGATGAGTGAAATTAATGGTTGCAATTGATTGAGTTTCACATTGCTTTCTGTTGGGGAAATAGGACCCAAGAGAAACAAAACTGTTGCCAGTATTAGCAACTGTGCTATTTTGAAATATGTTTTTGTTGTTAAAAATGCCCAAACTCCACAATTAAGTGACCTGTTGAAGTGGTAATAGAAATATTAAAATTTGGAGCACCTAAACTACTTTTAGCTGAATGGCCTGGCATCTCCTTGAATGTCTGAACTCTCAGAAATATGAGTGAGTTACTGTCATGTGCTAATAACGGCTGAGTTACCCGGCACTGCCTGGCTGTATGCTTTTAGTCAGTTGGGTGCATGAGATGAAATACATAAACTTGTATTTATTTCCCCAAAGCTTAAGCTAGCCTGTTCTACCTTGCACTTGGCAGCAGACCGAGGGTATCAATGAGTCGGTTCCCAGGACGTATAACAATAAATTCACATGTGTCACATGTAAATTATGAGTAATATTCCTCCTCCTGAAAAGTGAAAATTAGAAATTATTCCAATAATCTGAAAGGAAATTTAACAATTCCTTCGTGCAGGTGGACATTTTGTTTATAAAACCCTGTGTTTTGCTAACAGAAACAGATCAAGAAAATGGTCAGCTACTTCACACAGAAATTACCTTCTCTGATGAGGAAAGTTAGTCTAACACAAAGATTGCCTGGAGTTCCACAATAGATATATTTGTTACCTAATTTTGATTAGTTATCTTTAACAATGGGTGGGGGCATAAAAGGAGGTTGAAAGCCATTAGACTTTACAGTCACTAGAAAGCTCAAATTCTTCTTGAAAGAAAAACAAGTCATTCCCTCCTGCCATAAAATCAATTATTGGTGTTCCTTGTAAAGAAATCACTACTCTGCAGAGAGGTTGTTTTGTTCTGCTGTCTAGCTTTGCAGGCTTGGCTGATGGTCTGTAGATAAGCCTCCCTCCCCACAAGTGTTGGTGAAGGAGTGCAGGTGTAGAGTTGGAGATCTGAAATGCAGTTCAAGCAGGCAAGAAAAGCCCATAGAGTCTGACAAAAGCAATATTCAAAAGGAAGGATTTATGATTGTGATGGTAAGATTAGAGACTCTTATGCTAGTGATGTTTATGATGCTTGTGCGTGTTTGCAGTTTGGTTTTTCTCCTCTTGCTTGTGTGAGGGTGCACACCTGATGTGTAGTAGAAGCATCTCGGGAAAGATAAAAAAAGCTGTGTTCTGGAAGGAGAGCTGATGAGTCACGTCTCTAGGCTTTAAGGCCTACTTGATCTTTTGATTAAAAAGAAGGATCTGTCCTATGACGTGATTTTATGTTGTGCTGTAATTAGTCAGACACATAGAAAAATCTCCAAAAAGAGATTTTAGACAAGCAGTGGATTAGGGCAAAAATGAGTTATTTTTAAATGGGTATTTAGTATTTATGTTTAAAGCATATTATCAATGTTGAGCTCAAAAATTGATACAGCATCTGTCTGTCTGCAGTTATGAAGCTGGTGTGATATTTTCATTTCTAATTTAAAATGAAAGAAAATAAATATGCTTCCACTATTTCTTTTTCGAAAGAAAAAATCTAAAAAAATCTGAACCTTCATGTAAATTCGGCCCTTTAAATACCTGCTTTGCTGGCAGCCATATGTCAATGTGAAAGAGTTGGATGTATTTCTGGTTTGTTTGTTTTTAAAGCAACCCAGCCAGGACCCTGAGGATTCCGCATGTTCTTCGGCACAGCGGAAGCTGAACAGACAGTTTTACAGATTTATTATATTCCCTGGCAAATGGATCAAAGTCTGGTATGATCGTCTTGCCTTGTTGGCATTGTTAGACAGGTAAGATTTCTTTTTTTTGTAATGCAGCTCTATGTAGTGTTACAGTGGATGGCTCCACATGTTCATAAAGCAATGCAGACCACTGGAGAGAGCAAAAGTGAGCATTGTATTAATGTTTTATATTCAGATTGAGTAGATAGGTGCTGGTTTGCTTTACACTGAAGAAAGTGTTTCTCTTCAGAGTTGGTTTTGGTAGTTCTTGCTACCCTTCATCTTCAAGCAAAGACTTTGATTCATGTGAGCACCAGGCCTGTCAAATAGTCTTGAATTTCACTCTCATCTCTTAGATCGATGGTCCTGAGCTTTCTGATGAGAGTTTATTTTTTTTTTGGTGTGTGAAAAAATACAGAAGCAGATGGGTCCCAGGGTATTGTAAAAACAAAGTATTCCAGTCTTTAAGGAAAAAAATTAGACTGGTATTGGAAGGAGCTCTTTCAGCTGCTCCCTCTGTTACAGTTCAGCTTTATTTGTTCAGAGAAAATTTCTTGCCAAGGCATCATTCCTTTTTCTAGTCTTCAAGCTTCATTTGACATTGAATCTTTAGATAATGTGTAGTGGCAACACAGCCAATACCCTTTGCTAGTAGACGTCATGATAAGCTTCTGGACTACTAGGACTGTAAAGCATGTTAGCCTACATACCTAATGCTGCTGGCTCTCCTATCTCTGTTATTGGGTGGGTGCTATGCCATGTACTTTAATATGAGCCCCACATCAGAAACTTCAGATGAGTTTAATATGCTGCAGAAATCAGGCTTTACAGTCAGGGAGCTTAGGTCCAGGGCAGATACTTATCTGTGGTGTCTTATCTCTCTGTTTCAATCACATGGAAGGCATGTTCTGATAAAGTCTTGTTATAGCTTGAATATTAACATTGGTTTTATCTCAGCTTCCATGTTCTAATAGAACAGATAAAACTAATAAAACATCAGATGACAAATTTGGTCTTTCATCTAATTCTTTGTTGTCAGATGTATATTTTTCACTAACTGAATGCCTTATTTCCTCATTTAAATGTTGTTTGTTTGGGGGTGTGTGTGTGTGTGTGTGTGTGTGTGTGTGTGTGTGTGTGTGTGTGTGTGTGTGTGTGTGTGT